>OLKM01002515.1:0-5000 GCA_900291075.1 Melanogrammus aeglefinus
TTTATGGGGCGTGACCGAAATGAAAATTACAGCGGCAAATATACGGCGGTCTCCCTGCCATCAACATCAATTAGTCGGCTTGTTAAGGAAAACACACAACTCTGCTCTACGCTGAGTTGGTCGCCCCGGTTACGAAAACAAGAAGACTCCAGTGGGAGCTGGTGTTGTTGTTTAGTTTTTGTAAGCGCTCCTCTTACATTACATCCTGCGGCCACACATGAGGGGGGGTTCGTACAGGTTTAAACCGCATCAAGCGGCAGAAGCAGGCAATGCTTTTGGGAGTATGTCTCTGTTGAGTCCCGTGGGCTCACAAACCAACGTTAATCCCGGGTCGCTGGTCGTCACGGGATCTGCGAGAACATTGCATCAGCTGCTCGGAGGACAACACAAGGAAGCGCCACTCTGGCGGTATCTAATGACGCATTTCCACTAGCACGGCTCGGCTCGGTACGGCTCGGCTCGGCTCGGTTTGGTTGTGTTTCCATTGCAACTGGTGCCTCCTCCGACGTGGGCGGGGTCGTCATAACACGGCTGCGCGAAACCGCCTGTGATGTCATTTTAACACGGCGCCGAGCAACGTACAAATCCGCAAGACCAGAACAACAACAACAACAACAACCAACAACATCAGAGGAGGACAAGCATGGAGGACAAGGAGGCGATCGTGTTGCTGCTCCTCAGCCATCTCGTTCCAAGTCAGAAAGCAGTAAAAAGTGGTTGTCTTGTCTCACGTCTTGTTTTTATTTACATTCTAGGCGGTCGTCGCGCGGTTATGACGCTTCCAGTGACGACACTCATCCGGCCAATCAGTGGAAGGCAGTCGGCTGACGTCACGTTTTAGTAACGCTTCGGCTCGCTTGGAACCAGGGCTGAGGTGATACCAAAAATGTACCCGGTTGCAGGTACTGCGTGCTAGTGGAAACACGCAAATAGCGCGCCGAGCCGAGCCGTACCGAGCCGAGCCGTGCTAGTGGAAATGCGCCATAAGTCAATTCAGGGATTCGTCTGTCTTTGTTCGCTCCACCGCTACACTCACTGGTCCACTCCCAGCACTACCGGACCCCCCCCAGTCACCCTATCCCAGCAGGCACCCCCCCCGGGGCGTTTCACTTTCATTCGCCTCACATTTGTATCGACCAATCACGCCGCTGGAGGCGGGGCTCTGAAAGCACGTCATTGGCTAATCAACGGGGAACGCACAGTCAAATCAACATCATGTCAGACCCATGGACATATATATAGAACATGTCCGGTCAGACCGGCCAACGATTAAACCCCCTTCTGACCCCCCTGCTGTCTCCGCACAGTAGTTCTGCTAACACACAGAAGGGGCTGCCAGCTGAGAAGAATCAGGAGGCTAGGAACCGTTCCATACACAGAACCCTAGATCACACACGGGGCCTATGCCCCCTACATGTTCCGTGACAGGCAGCTGGAAGTGGCTTTTTGTGGCCCCTTAGTGTGAGCACTGGCGTCAGATAAGGACTCGAGGACACGAGGAGGACACGAGGACACGAGGATGCAGGAGAAAGTCACTTTGACAGCAGCCCTGGTCCGCTTCTCAGAAACAAGGCTGATTAAATATGAAGAACAATGCCTTTGGCGACTCAGAAAAGACTCTCTGACGCGCAAAGTATGAGCGTGTGTGTGCAACCGGATGGTTGTGGTGTTTCGTGTGTGTCTGCTTTGTTCTGAGTGTTTAGTATTAATTAATATTGTGTGTGTGTGTGTGGTGTGGTGTGTGTGTGTGTGTCGTGTGTGTGTGGGTGTGTTGTGGTGTGTGTGTGTGTGTGTGTGTGTGTGTGTGTGTGTGTCTGCCTGTGTGCACACCCTTTTGTGTATGTGTTGCGTGTGTGTTTCTGACGGTCTGTGTGCGTGTGTGTGTTTCTGCGTCTGTGTGCGTGCGTTCGTGCGCCTGCATGTGTGTGCATGCATGCATTGTGTGTGTCGGTGTGTGCATGCAGTGTGGGTGTGCGCGTGTGTGAATGCCATGTGCGTACGCGCGCGCGTGTGTGTGTGTGGCAGGGATAAGGCAGGCCGTTTGACACAGTGAGGGCAGTGTGTAGAGTCAGTGCTCGGGCCTCGCCTGGGAAAGCGAGCTGGCGGAGAGGAGCATGTGGAATCATTCAGGACCGGGGCTAATTATAGCCACATCATGCTGGTTCTGTCTGTGGGGCGAGGGCCCACAGAGAGAGACCATGGGACTCTTCCTCTCCCCACAAAGGTGGGGCCGTGTGCGCCGTGCTGCGCAGGCCTGCCCTCCGCGGAGCACGACTAACAACACCACTGCCTTCTCATCTTCCCTTCTCTCTCTCTTCTTCTCTTTCCATATTTTTCCGTTCGCGGAGTTCTTGGGGAAAAAAAAGTAGTTTCTTTTTTTTTCCACAGACCTGCCACTTGGTGTTGTGCTAATGGGAAGTCTTTCTGTTAAAAGTTAATTTTGTTGTAGTTAATGTGTGCTAGCTTCAAGACTCACTTGTTAAGAGTTCTGCTGCATAGCCCCCCCCCAACCCCCTCTTCCTTCCTTACTCCGCCTAAAAAACACCTCTCTTACGCACTTAATGTATGTTGTACTTCCTGTCACTTCAAAATAGTACTTCTAATAGTCTTATCCTGGATATCTATGTTGTACACGGGGAACGGGTTAACCTAGCGATTGTAAGTGATTGGCGAATCGGTTCTTTGAACATCCTTACTGGGCCGACAGCGATATATTGTTGTTTATCTTTCTTCTGACAGATGTACTTATTGCAAGTCGCTTTTGGATAAAAGCGTCTGCTAAAAGCCTTGAATGTATATGTAGCCTGGGAATCAGGAGAATATGCAAGATGGTGTTTTATCCGATCTGGCAATGCGTGTCTGGTCCTCGTCCCGGTCAGAGTTCCAGCAGACCTGGATCGGGTCCGACCAATCGCAACCGTGTATCTTATCTTGGGCGGGTTCGACACAATGACTGTCAGGAGGGGAGGCCTATTGGGATAGGCGTTGGGGCCTTTTTCATGTGTCACACGTTTGGTTGCTCTGATTGGTTGAAGGTCTCCCCGATGGCTTCACGAAACATTTTGGTCTGCGCCTGTCGGTAACGTAGCCTGGCTCCGCCCGCCCACCTACTTCCGGCCAAATTTCATTTTCCCTTCACTAGTCAGTCTGGTGGCTGGGGCTGTGTAGGTGGGATTTTGCCCGAACACAATTTCGTGCGGTGTGACCAAATCAGCGAACACAGAGGGAGTGGCTGAGAACGAATGACGTCAAGGTCGCGCGGCAGTTTCAGTTGTAGTCAGAGGAAGACCAGGAAGACAATGGAGAAGGATACGAGAGAAGCTATTGGGTCTGTTGTGGGATCGCTGCAGAATATCGATCAATTAAAGCCGGAGCAAGAACAAGCTTTGCTGAGTTTTGTTGGTGGCCATGATGTTGTGGCGCTTCTCCCCACTGGGTTCTGGAAAAGTTTGATTTTCCAGCTGGCTCCGTTAGCGGTGAAGGAGCCGGTCCCGTCGCATGACATACGTCACGACCAAACGCCATGCGATTGGTTATGGCAGATCCAGAGTGGCACTGGGCAGATCCAATCATTTTAAAACTTCAACAGACACCCACCTCCAAGTGAGTGAACGTTTGTCAATTGGGCAGTTCCAGACCTTCTGTACAAATGAAATGAAGTACGACGGTCTGGTAGGACCAGGCTATCGGTAACGCCCCCTTGGATATCAAAACTGAACCCAGAAGTACGTTATCTTCAAAATATGAAACACTATGCGTCTCATTTTCACGGGATTAAACAATAATTAAAATACTTTTCTATCCGGTTCATTCCGTAGATAACACTACATTATACACACTACACTTCATTAATGACGAAGCGTAGTTTGTTCGTTAGCTTGTTCATTTATATTCCACGGGTGACGTGTTTAATCATCGAACAAGGCCGTGGCTCCCCCAGAAATCATGAGTTTGAGAATGTCGTCAAGCAGTGCATCCAAGTGGCAAACGCCGGATGAAAGGTTTTCTTTAATAAGCAAACCTTTGTGGCTGAGCCATTGTATCTTTAATAATTGGCTGATTGGCATGCACACGGTGAACTCAATCTATCTCCAAACAAGACAGGCTGTTTATGTTCATTTAAATACAACTGGGGGTTGGTCTTGCATGATGGAAGATCAATCAGAGATGACTAGATGACTTCCGCTTCAGATAACTCAATTAAAGCTTCATCGCATTGCCTCATGGACTTCTCACACAATATTCACTCCTCTTGACAATTGTGGCCAGCCCCTATTTAGGGTTCCATTCCAAATATTGCAGCAGTATAAATCGTCCAACATCGCTTTGTCGGCCAGCGTTCAAAATATCGATATATCGGCCATTATCCGATATATCGTGGTATTCTGGGTTGGAGCTGTCACACCAAAATTGTACCGGGGGGAAATTGTACCGCCTACGTAATCTGCGTTCGAACATTCTAAACCAGCCTGGCAACAGACGCGTCAGACGCAGGACGCAGGACGATCGCGTCAAACGACAAAATAACATTAAACAGATAACACTTATTTTACAAATTACATTTATTAGCGTCGCTAAATTTATATTTGTATTGTATTTAATTGTTTACTCGCATTTATCTAGTAAACTGAGTGCATTAACACAAGCTAACTAGCTATGATAACACTTTAAACACTGAGTTTACCAGCTAAATTCATTACAATACAAATATAAAGTAAAAACGAGTGTTATCTGTATTATGTTATTTCGTCTTTCGCAACATGAGCGCAAATGTTTTTTAAAACCTGCCTGGCAACGGACAATCGCGTCGATCGATGACGTAATGTTTAGACGCAGATTACGTAGGCGGTACAATTTTCGACCCCGGTACAATTTTGGTGTGACAGAGCCCCTCCTTGGGATTTGCTGCTGAGCCTCCAGTAACTCTTCAGGCCACAGCAACATCATCTTAAAACCACGAACCTAAGGAACCAAGGACCTGAGGAGGAGCCACGATCCTC
>OLKM01002515.1:10000-12500 GCA_900291075.1 Melanogrammus aeglefinus
TGGAAAGAGAAGAAGAGAGAGAGAAGGGAAGATGAGAAGGCAGTGGTGTTGTTAGTCGTGCTCCGCGGAGGGCAGGCCTGCGCACACGGCCCCACCTTTGTGGGGAGAGGAAGAGTCCCATGGTCTCTCTCTGTGGGCCCTCGCCCCACAGACAGAACCAGCATGATGTGGCTATAATTAGCCCCGGTCCTGAATGATTCCACATGCTCCTCTCCGCCAGCTCGCTTTCCCAGGCGAGGCCCGAGCACTGACTCTACACACTGCCCTCACTGTGTCAAACGGCCTGCCTTATCCCTGCCACACACACACACGCGCGCGCGTACGCACATGGCATTCACACACGCGCACACCCACACTGCATGCACACACCGACACACACAATGCATGCATGCACACACATGCAGGCGCACGAACGCACGCACACAGACGCAGAAACACACACACGCACACAGACGCAGAAACACACACGCACACATACACACAAGGGTGTGCACACAGGCAGACACACACACACACACACACACACACACACACACACACACACACACACACACACACACACACACACACACACACACACACACACACACACACACACACACACACAATATTAATTAATACTAAACACTCAGAACAAAGCAGACACACACGAAACACCACAACCATCCGGTTGCACACACACGCTCATACTTTGCGCGTCAGAGAGTCTTTTCTGAGTCGCCAAAGGCATTGTTCTTCATATTTAATCAGCCATGTTTCTGAGAAGCGGACCAGGGCTGCTGTCAAAGTGACTTTCTCCTGCATCCTCGTGTCCTCGTGTCCTCCTCGTGTCCTTGAGTCCTTATCTGACGCCAGTGCTCACACTAAGAGGCCACAAAAAGCCACTTCCAGCTGCCTGTCACGGAACATGTAGGGGGCATAGGCCCCGTGTGTGTTCTAGGGTTCTGTGTATGGAACGGTTCCTAGCCTCCTGATTCTTCTCAGCTGCAGCCCCCCTTCTGTGTGTTAGCAGAACTACTGTGCGGAGACAGCAGGGGGGTTCAGAAGGGGGGTTTAATCGTTGGCCGGTCTGACCGGACATGTTCTATAATATGTCCATGGGTCTGACATGATGTTGATTTGACTGTGCGTTCCCCGTTGATTAGCCAATGACGTGCTTAAAGAGCCCCGCCTCCAGCGGCGTGATTGGTCGATACAAATGTGAGGCGAATGAAAGTGAAACGCCCCGGGGGGGGTGCCTGCTGGGATAGGGTGACTGGGGGGGGTCCGGTAGTGCTGGGAGTGGACCAGTGAGTGTAGCGGTGGAGCGAACGAAGACAGACGAATCCCTGAATTGACTTATGGCGCATTTCCACTAGCACGGCTCGGCTCGGTACGGCTCGGCTCGGCGCGCTATTTGCGTGTTTCCACTAGCACGCAGTACCTGCAACCGGGTACATTTTTGGTATCACCTCAGCCATGGTTCCAAGCGAAGCCGAAGACGCGTTACTAAAACGTGACGTCAGCCGACTGCCTTCCACTGATTGGCCGATGAGTGTCGTCACTGGAAGCGTCATAACCGCGCGACGACCGCCTAGAATGTAAATAAAAACAAGACGTGAGACAAGACACCACTTTTTACTGCTTTTTGACTTGGAACGAGATGGCTGAGGAGCAGCAACACGATCGCCTCCATGTCCTCCATGCTGTCCTCCTCTGATGTTGTTGTTGTTGTTGTTGTTGTTCTGGTCTTCCGGATTTGTACGTTGTTCGGCGCCGTGTGAATGACATCACAGCGGTTTCGCGCAGCCGTGTTATGACGACCCCGCCCACGTCGAGGAGGCACCAGTTGCAATGGAAACACAACCAAACCGAGCCGAGCCGAGCCGTACCGAGCCGAGCCGTGCTAGTGGAAATGCGTCATTAGATACCGCCAGAGTGGCGCTTCCTTGTGTTGTCCTCCGAGCAGCTGATGCGATGTTCTCGCAGATCCCGTGACGGCCGGCCAGCGACCCGGATTAACGTTGGTTTGTGAGCCCACGGGACTCAACAGAGATATACTCCCAAAAGCATTGCCTGCTTCTGCCGCTTGATGCGGTTTAAACCTGTATGAACCCCCCTTCATGTGTGGCCGCAGGATGTAATGTAAGAGGAGCGCTTACAAAAACTAAACAACAACACCAGCTCCCACTGGAGTCTTCTTGTTTTCGTAACCGGGGCGACCAACTCAGCGTAGAGCAGAGTTGTGTGTTTTCCTTAACAAGCCGACTAATTGATGTTGATGGCAGGGAGACCGCCGTATATTTGCCGCTGTATTTCATTTCGGTCACGCCCATAAAAACAGACAGTAGTCCAGTTTTCGCGTGGCGGCTCCGGGCCACGTCGGCCTTGGCTTTATGGAGGTAATATAATCGGCACAAGCACTCCTTGTGTATACTCTGTGAGCGCCAAGTGAGCCGGTCGCGGCGGCGGCCCACGCCGGTCTTTTATTAAGATCCTTTGTTTACACTCCCCCCCCCCC
>OLKM01002515.1:15000-17500 GCA_900291075.1 Melanogrammus aeglefinus
TGTGTGTGTGTGTGTGTATTTGAGTGCATGTGTGTGTTTATGTCTCCTTTTCGAAACAGGGCCTATAGCCCAGCTGTGCTCCGCGCCCCAGGTGTTCAGCTAAAACACAGTAGAAGTGCTGGACCTGAGGCTGCATCAAATATGCACACGTTACATTTACATTTAGCGGACCCTTTTATCCAAAGCGGTTAATGTTTAATGCACACGTTCACACTCCGATGGCGGAGTCAACCACGCAGTGCGACAGCCAGCTCTACAGGAGCAGCACTCCGCTAGGAGGAGCCGGGGATCGAACCAGCAACCTTTTGGTTTACCAGCCAACCCGCTCTATCTCTTGGGCTAGCCCGTTTCTTCTGTGTCACGGAGGCCGTGGGGTCGTTCTCCGAGGAGACCTTCCCCGCTGATGTTAGGCGTTACGTGGCGTGGTCTCCGCGGCTCGCGGCCACATCGGCCCGGCCGCTGTCCACAAATAGAACGCAACCAATGTGAAAGAATCAGGGCGGGGGATGATGACAAAGTGACAGCAGGGCCGGCGTTTTGTTTCGTTGACGGATGGATAATTGTATGTCATTAAAAATAACAAAACGCACCAGATTGAAGCATCGGGGGGGGGGGGGGGGGGGGGCGGGGTGGTGTGCTCGCTCTGACTGTGAACCCCGTTATTAAGCTGAAGCCGCCCACACGCACCGCTGGGACGCGTCTCGTCACGACCGGCCGAGCGGATGAATTAATAACGCGGACACACATCTGTTGCGACGTTGTGCTGTTCATTAACGTCGTGTTTTGTTTGTTTTTTCGTTTTTCTTTCCACAGGAAATTCAATCGGCGCTATCCACGACGACAGAGCGTCAGCCGGGCAGAAGCGCCACGGGACCACGGTGCCCCGGCTGCTGATTGGGCGGGACTGGAGACCAATCGGTTCACTTCATTTCCAGGTGAATAGTGGCGAGAGCACGTGGAGCTTTGCGGGGTGAACACACACCGAGTTCACACCTTCATCAAGACTAATTACGTTTCCATGGTAACCGTGATCAGAATGTGCAATGGAAGGTGTACTTCCCATCAATGACTCCTCACATTAGGAATGTACAACAACGCAATGTGTAGCCCAGCATATATATTTATATATCAATATATAACACTATTATATAGATATAATAGGATTTTCTGGTTTCCATGCCTTTCTTACAGTTAGTCAAAGTGCTCGATTCAGCACATTTCAGATAGCGGAGGCTGTTCAATTCAAAACATGTGTTTTGCATCTCAGGAAGCAGAGACAGGGAAATACTCTGACTAAGAATGAAAGATTTGAAATCTGACTTTCTCTGGCTCTCGCAGATGAAAACCTGCCAGACACACAGACTTAAGACGATGTAAGAAAGACTTAATAAACCTAGCAGGGTTTGTTCAAAGTTCTATTGTACGATCCCATCATTGAGAGATACGTAAATCTTGGCCTAATAAATGCAAAGACGTGCTTAGTCGAAAGTAAAAATAATTCATGCTCGATAATAATAATCTACAAGACGCTTTTATTTGGGCGTTATTCTTAAGACATTAAAATAAAAGCGTCCAGGAGACACATAAGAGCCAGCTGCAGCCTGTTCCTGGACACACGGACGTCCAGCCGTCCTCTCGACCCGCTGGCCGGCGTCTCTCGCTCGCAGGACAAGGAAGTTTATGTTGACACGACTTGTGCAACCGCGGTGCCTGGAGCCATTAAGTGGTGTGAGCCGGCCCCCCTCTGCTGTTCCGCTGTGATGCGTCTCTCCACAGGGGGCGACCGGCGCCTTAACCCAGAGTTTAGTGCTCTCTGGCAGGGGGCGCCTCACCCCCAGCGAGCCCCCCCGTCGAGATGGAATATGTGAGCTGGATGTTGATGCTAAAGTGTTTTGTGTTGATAAATTGAGTTTTTTTGGTGTGTGTGTGTGAGTGTTTGTGTGTGTCTGTGTGTGCGCCTGACTGGGTATGCATGAGTCGGCTGCGTGAGTGCGCATGTTTCCATTAAACAATGGATGCACAGAGACATACCCTGACAATGGTTAGGTGTGACAAACCTCTTGTTTGTGTGTGTTTATGTGTGTGTGTCTGTGTGTGTGTGTGTGTAAACGTGTGTGTGTGTGTGTGTGTGTGTGTGTGTGTGTGTGTGTGTGTGTGTGTGTGTGTGTGTGTGTGTGTGTGTGTGTGTGTGTGTGTGTGTGTGTGTGTACGTGTGTGTGTGTGTGTGTGTGTGTGTGTGTGTGTGTGTGTGTGTGTGTGTGTGTGTGTGTGTGTGTGTGTGTGTGTGTGTGTGTGTGTGTGTGTGTGTGTGTCTGCGTGCACGCACGTGTGTGTGAGTGCGTGCCTGCCTTACTGCCGCGTGTGCGTCAGGAGTTCACACAGCAGATGACAGAGAGACAGAGCAGCGACACGACTCAACTCACACACACACACACACACACACACACACACACACACACACACACACACACACACACACACACACACACACACACACACA
>OLKM01002515.1:22500-30000 GCA_900291075.1 Melanogrammus aeglefinus
CATGGAAATTCATCAGATGTTCCACAGTGCCACACCAACACACTAGCCTCCACAACATAATCACATTTGTGTCGTTGGGACTTGGAGCCTCTCTCCTTAGTAAACATGTAGTCGTCACTCAATGAAGGAGTTCTGGCTGATCACAATATCATGATATATAAATACACTCCCGTTCAAATGGTTTGGGGTCACTCTGACAATTTCATCTTTTCCGTGAGAACTCACACTTTTCTTTTGAGTTCAGCTTTGTTTTCAGCTTTGCTAGCATAATTGCACAAGGGTTTTCTAATCAATTAGCCTTTTAAAGGTCCCATGGCATGCTACTTTATGGATGCTTTTATGTAGGTGTTAGTGGGCCCCTAATACAGTACTTGAGGACGTTCAAGAAACTCAGCATAGGTGCAGAATTACAGCCACAACGAGACAGTCGAACAGACAGTCCCACAATGAGCTTTCCACAAACGTGCCGTTTTTAGAGGCGGGTCAAGGTGGAGGGTGGGGGTGTGGCCCTGAGCAGCTTGTGGCCCCGGTACCCCCGACGTTTGCAGTGGATCTATCGCAATGGCGAGGCGCACACAGCTTTTGGCCGTGTTCCGTCAATATTTTAAAACACACCGGTTGATCCGGCGGGAGTCCTGGAGCTCTATATTTAAATCATATCATATTATGCATAGATGTCTATATCATATAATATATATCACGGCCAAAAGCTGTGTGCGCCTCCAGACGATATTACGATTCTCAAACGACTACGTCGTCGCTGGTTCTTCCACTTCCCTCAATCTGAAGTAGACTGAACCACGACATGGTGGAGGAAGGGATTGTTGATGCGAGAGTCCCTGCTGGAACCACGACATGGTGGAGGAAGGGATTGTTGACCGCGATGGTCTCCCGCTGGAGCCTCGCTGCCCGCTGCCGAGACACCACTGCCCCGCCTCGCTCCCCGCAGAGCACCCGACGTGTTAGGCGCCATAACGCCAACAGCAGAACGGGTTTCCAAATAGCAAAGTGTACAACACTTAGCGTTACAGTGTGTATTCACACACACACACACACACACACACACACACACACACACACACACACACACACACACACACACACACACACACACACACACACACACACACACACACACACACACACACACACACACACACACACACACACACACACTCGCACACACACACACACACACACACACACACACACACACACACACACACACACACCCCACACACACACACACACACACACACACACACCTACACACACACTGGTACCCTCCCGCACACACACACACACACACACACACACACACACACACACACACACACACACACACACACACACACACCCACACACACACACACACACACACACACACACACACACACACACACACACACACACACACACACACACACACACACACACACACACTGGTACCCTCCCGCACACACACACTGATACACACACACACACAGGTACACACACACACACACACACAAATACACAGCACACACACACACACACACACCACACACACACACACACACACACACACACACACACACACACACACACACACACACACACACACACACACACACGTGACGCTGGCACGTCATAGCTCATTGGCCAAATTCTCTGGGCGGGCAAAGCATGGACCTATTGAAGGGGGAAAGCAGAGGAAGGGGAGGTAGCATGTCCCAGTATGACGGCATACCGGGAAAATTCCCAATCGGCGCGTCTGAGCTTTGTTTTTTCAAAGGCAGAGCAGAATACCTATAGTGCTTGTTTTACACTTGTTTAACGCAATTTCTAGCTACTGGGGGACCATAGGCAGGCTAGGGGAACTCATGTTGATGTTAGAAAACCTTATAAAGTGAAAATTAGCTCAATTAGCTTAACAATGCACCATTAGAACAGGAGTGACGGTTGCTGGAAATTGGCCTCTGGACAACTATGTAGATGTACCATTAGAAATCTGCAGTTTCCAACTAAAATAGTAATTTACCACATTAACAATGTCTAGACAGTATTTCTGATTAATTTAATGTCAAATAATTTTCTTTCCTGCTAATAACTAGCATTCAAACTTTTTAATGCTAGTGTATGTGTCTATTACAGCATTCACAATCTGGTTGAGTTAAAGCATTTTTGGAGTTTGCACAGAAATGTGTTCATTCTGACCTAAGCATGTCAAATGATGCGCTTAGGTCGCAGCACTGTCATGTGACATGGGCTAACACAACCCCATGATGGATTCAACCTTTCGTACACGTCCTGTGATACCATCGCAGTCCGTGACATAGGCTCCGTTTCAGTGAAAGAAATGTTGAAAAAGAAATGTTGTTTGCGTTCGTTACGTCCGTTCAGATTTTGTAAAAACGGCGGCAATTGTCAAATTCCTGCGTGTGGATTTCGGACAGAAATAGAGCTGATGTTCCACACCGCGATTGTTTCACAGCACACTTATGAGGCAAAACACTCTCGCAATGGAAAAGATCCGAGCGTGACAGGGGGGACTTCGACCGGCTATCCTACGGACTCCAGGAAAACGTCGGACTCTACAGGAAACCAGAATGCGGCAAAAACACAGCATGTACGGCAAGCATGTCCAAAACCCACAAGGCCCACGGAAGTGCAGCCTGAGTCAGTGCCGGGGAATGTTCCTAAATACCTCGGATGTGGGCAGTGGGTCGGCCGGTCTTTTCCGCCCTCTGGCTCGCTCCATAAAGACGTCCTTGTGGCAGACGTCCGCGTGAGGGCAAACAGATGTGCAGCGGCGGAGACGGGGCGGGGGGACGGGGGGACGGGGCGGCGCGAGGGGAATCTGCAGCTGGAGGACGGACGCAACACGTGCTGCGCCGCGCCGCAACGAAGGACAGACACCGTCGTGCGTCTCATCTCTCTCTCTCTCTCTCTCTCTCTCTCTCTCTCTCTCTCTCTCTCTCTCTCTCTCTCTCTCTCTCTCTCTCTCTCTCTCTCTCTCTCTCTCCCTCTCTCTCTCTCTCTCTCTCTCTCTCTCTCTCTCTTCTCTCTCTCTCTCTCTCTCTCTCGCTCTCTCTCTCTCTTCCCCCTCTCTCCCTCTCTCTCTCTCATCTCTCTAGCCCTCTCTCTCTCTCTCCTCCTCTCTCTCTCTCCTCTCTCTTCTCCTCTCTACCTCTCATCTCTCTCCTCTCTCTCTCTCTCCCTCCCTCTCTCTCCTCTCTCTCTCTCTCTCTCTCTCTCTCCTCTCTCCCACCTCTCTCTCTCTCTCTCTCTCTCTCTCTCTCTCTCTCTCTCTCTCTCTAGAGAGAGAGAGAGAGAGAGAGAGAGCTCCATTGTTCTCGGCCGCTGAGCCGCGGGTGCAACGACGGATGAAAGGAAGGGAAGACGACAAACCGCCGTGGCTTAAACCCTTCCCTCCCGCCGCCGAGACACACGACAGCTCCGTTCTGCCTTCGTTCAGTCGGGAATTAAACAAGGGGACCTTTTTTTTTCTTTCCCTCGTTTCTTCTCCGCTGACCGAGGCCGAGTTCATCAAGTGTGACTGCACCAGCGCCGAGGCGGGAGGGGGCAGCGCGGTACGGAAGGCCCACTGGAAGGCTTTCAACGACGAGCCTGATTAACCGGATGGAAATAGGATCTCCCCTCCTCCTCCTCCTCTTCCTCCTCCTCCTCCTCCTCCTCCTCCTCCTCCTCCTCTTCCTCCTCCTCCTCCTCCTCCTCCTCCTCCTCCTCCTGGGCGCAGCATAAATACTCCGTTGCCATGGTCACCAGCTTTGCCCTCCTCCTCCCCCCTCCTCCCCCCTCCAACCCCCTCTCGCTTTCATGATGAGCGGGAGAAGATGAGACGGAGTCGAGGGGAGAGAGGAGGGAGCGGAGGGTGAGGGGTGAGGGTGGTTCCAGATGAAAGGGGGAGAAGGTTGAGGGCCTAGAGGAGACCGCAGGGCTTTTTAAATATATACTACAGTACAACTCTTTACGTGTCCCTTGTCTGCGTCGGTATAAGGGAGGGAGTGGGGGGGGGGGGGGTCGGCATCTATTGACGTAAAGGCTCGTTCCGAGGAAGCCGTTAGGCGTAACAAATAGTCGATGCATGCGACCGGGGATAGTCTGGGAAGGCTGGCGGGTTCTAGTCGGTGATTGAGGCTGGAGGGAAATAATTACACACACGCACGCACGCACGCACTCACACACACACACACACACACAAGCACACACAGTTGCACTCACTTGTTGGTGTGTGTGCGTCCACGCACGCTGCTTCATTCCCACTTGGCTCCCACGAAACGAGTGTGCATCGATACCGAACACAAACACACACACACACACCAAAAAAACACCCAATTTAGAAGCCATTCCAGATCCATTCTCGGAGCCTGTTCACCGTCGCGGGCTGGCCGTCCTGAGGTCGGCCCTGGCCCCCCTCGTCTGTCCTCCGGTCCTGCCGGCGGCGAGGCAGTGGTACACTAGGTCCTATTCGCCTCAAAGAGCAAGCCTTAGCAACCGGGTGTCTTCCATGTCCGGCCGCAGCACCTTTCAACGGACCCCTTTCAAAACCACATTTGAATTAGCTCCTGTGACGCACCAATTATTTCTCAGCTTAAAGCCGTAATTAATAAGGCGGTCTCACCTCTTCGACATTCCTCATTAATTAGCTCTCCCCCCCCCCCCCCGCGATAATGGAACCCCCGCCTGATGCAGTGAGAATGGAAGCCTGGCTTGGATGCAGGAAGAGAACAGAGGCAGGATGTCCTCCTAATCTCTAGTGTGTGTGTGTGTCTGTGTGTGTATGTGTCTTTATGTGTGCGTGTGTGTGTGTGTGTTTCTTTGTGTGTGTGTGTGTGTGTGTGTGTGTGTGTGTGTGTGTGTGTGTGTGTGTGTGTGTCTTTATGCGTGCGTATGTGTGTGTGTGTGTGTGTCTTTATGTGTGTGTTTCTTTGTGTGTGTGTGTTTCTGTGTGTGTTTGTAAATAGGTATGAGTGCCACAATGCACACGTGTGTGTGTGTGTGTGTGTGTGTGTTTGTATCTGCGGGAGTCTGATGTGATTTCATATATTTTAGACCTCTTTCATTATCAGCAATCAACGCAGACCAGAAAGCCACAATATTTAGCCTCCCGCAGTATTGTGGAATCGAGTGTATCGCCGCAGACTCACACCTCTATTCTTATCCAAACAACACATCTAGTTTAACAACTCACAAACCTGCACTTCTCCTCCAGCGAGAATAATTCCTCATTACTCCACCTTGGAAAAGTAATTTCCATTATTACATATGATGAGGCAACAGCGATATCATTATCCTCTGTCGTATGTAGTTCTCATTCAGTGTGACGATGGCTAATCCATACAAATGTAAAACATCAATATCAAACTAACTAATCGTTTATTTAATCTAGATGATCATAGATAGGTCTCCATTTATTCGATGAGGTTCACGTGATACAGCGTCAGACTCTATCAGAGTGTACAAACTGACAGCAGTAATACAGCACTACAACCATCATTTCTTGTAGCAATGTTCCGACACGACCAAAGGGCCTTTGACTCTCCACGGTTTAATCCCAACCACAAACACACGCCAAAAAACACCCAATTTAGAAGCCATTCTAAATCCAACCACCCGGCTACTATGAAACATTTTGACCTTGAATGAGTGTTGGTGGGGCTGCTGTTTCATCAAGGCTGTGTTCCACTGGTCCATGGTCAGAACCGTGCCATCAGCCTCCCCACCACAGCCCTACATCACGTCTACTGCTGCTCCCCGCAAACTACAGCCATGACTTTCTGAACAGCTTGTGCTCGCTGATGGTAAACGGACTGCATTCATAAAGTGCTTTTTTTTTTAACCCGTGGCCACTCAAAGCGCTCTAAGCTCTACAAAGCGCATTGCTTAACATTTAACCAGCTCAGTTGAATGTTCAACGGGAGCAGTTAGGGTGAAGTGTCTTGCTCAGGGACACTTCGACATTCAGGGAATCGAATTGGCAACCTCCCGGTTACCAGTCAACCCGCTCTTCCCCCCCTGAGGTACTGCCGCCCCTGCCTGATGTCGTTTGAAAAACGTAATCTCTAGGCTGAAAGGAAATTGGTTGAATTCGTTCCAAGCCGGTTTTTTGTCAAATGGTGTACCGTGAAATCTGTGGAATCACCTCCCTGCCTGGCCCCCCGCAAGTCGTCTATCACAACGACATTATACACAGTGACCTGCATCAGCGGTGATCGCTGTTGGCAGATGCGTTCCCTCAGGTGCCACCACCTTCATTTGCGTTACTCCCGTGTGTTGTGAGTTCCTTCTCTCTCTCTGTGAGCCTGGTGTGGCAGCTGGGATCTGAACTCGCGCTGCTGTCTCCTTTGAAGCAGAGTCTGCTCTGATGTTCAGCCCCTTTAGATATCAGTAGCCTGTGTACAATGATGGTTTATGGACTTGAAATTGCCCTGGTAACGCTGTAAGGATTAGGATGGAGAGGTTTTAGTTTTGTATGAGCAATAAGATAATTGGAAAACAGCGGAGGAAGATAACGTGCACATTGTGGAAGCAGAATGCATAATGAATCTGATGCATTTGCAGAAACTGCCTTGGTATCTTCACCCTCGTTCTCATTCTCCTTCTAATGAATGTTATGTTATTTTGAAAGATAAGTGTATTATTAAGGCTCTTAAATGGATGATGCTGTCAGTTGTATCAAAACACACCAATAAGGGAAATACTTGCAACCTCATCCTGTATAAAGCTTTACAATCCGAACCTATGCAGTATGTCATTATCTGTTACTGCGATGCTCAGAGACTCACACTGGGGGAAGCAGCGCGGCTGGTTGACAGCCATGTTCGATTGGGTTTTTTCCCTTCCTACTTTCAAATCGGACAATTCCCGTCCAATTACATTGAGCTGTGAAGATGTGCTCAACTCTATCGGGTTAACAAGCCGGTGTCACCCAGTGTACGGGCAACGAGGGACAATGCCAGCGTATGGGATTAGCCTCAAACTCTCCGTGGCGCTGTCACAGCGGTCACACTTCTATGGACAGTTTGGAACAACGTCGGGAATGAACCGGCACTAGTGTACCCTTACTGGGAGATTGTGTACGGCCACCAGAGCACTTCCAATAACAGGTTCTCCTGGAGGGTTTTATACTGCTTATACAGCAGTTGCCAACGACGACTCGATTTGAGGTGCTTTCCCCCTATAACGTTATTGGTTATTGATGAAGTTATTCCGCTGAAATTCTAATATTCTTCCTCACAATTTGCACATGCTGTTTCAGCGTTGCCAGGGAAACATCTTGGAATAGTTGTGTCTGACTGGTTTTTTTTTCATGCTGGATTTGTGGCGCATTGACTCTGAACTGTTGAAAGGTATGAGGGGTTTGCGTTATTAACAAAATAATGCACACCCTGGTAATGCTATCGACCAATCAGGATCATCCACACTGCTGTTGTGTTGACGTCCATACTTCAAGTAAGTAGGGGGGAGGTGAGTCGGAGCCTTCCCCCCCCAGCTGAA
>OLKM01002515.1:32500-36035 GCA_900291075.1 Melanogrammus aeglefinus
CCCGATGCATCGGAATCAGGTGAAATGTGAGTTTGTGACGGATCGTTGTAATCTTGAACCGTGCTTTGTTTTTCTTTATTGTTCTTTCGAGGTTCACACTTGATAATACACCCTGTGTGTGTGTTTGTCTTTGGATAAATCTCCCAGGTTGTAACATACGCCCGAGGGCCGAACCACTCTTGGAAGCGTCGTGTTGTCCGGGGCCCCCCCCCCCCCCCCCATGACCCAGAACGCATCATTCACTCTCAGAAATCCCTTATTTTCCCCAACTTCCCATTTCTCACTGGGTCACTGTGACTATCTGCGTGTGATTCTGGTCTGGATCTTAAGCTCTCGGCAGAGTAAACATCCCTCCCCGGTTAGCCAACGTCAAATATCGTTTTCTTAAGACGCGAGGCTGGGGACCGAAGGGAATTCAAAACCCAGGAACATTTCCCACCCCCTAAAGTAGTGTTGACACCAGAGAGAGAGAGAGAGAGAGAGAGAGAGAGAGAGAGAGAGAGAGAGAGAGAGAGAGAGAGAGAGAGAGAGAGAGAGAGAGAGAGAGAGAGAGAGAGAGAGAAGAGAGAGAGAGAGAGAGAGAGAGAGGGAGAGAGAGAGAGAGAGAGAGAGAGAGAGAGAGAGAGAGAGAGAGAGAGAGAGAGAGAGAGACGGAGGGAGAGAGGGAGGGAGGGAGGGAGGGAGAGACTCCACACTCCCCCCCCTCACCCACTGCCACGCAGACGTTTTTTTTCCGTTGTTTCTTTTCAGTTTCTTACCGGCTTGACTCATCGCCGCCGGCCGACAGGAGAGCTAAAGGTTGTTTCCGGGCCTTTCTCTTGCTCTTCCGTTTTATCATCTGCTCCTCCGGGCGGGACGTGACCTGGCGACGACCTCTGCGTGACCTCTCTGCAACCCGGTCCTGCCCGTGACGCACGCGATCAGCGGCCGCCCGTTGAGGCCTGAGCATCGCTCGCGCTCTCTTGTGATTTCTGCACTTTTTATTTTTTTTCGCTTTTCGTTTTTCTGCACGAAAGCAGGTTCGACCCCATCGTGTGTTTCAGCTGCTCTGTGAGTTTTACCGTCGTGTCCAAGAATGACGGTGTTTAAAACAAACCTGAGATGGGAGGCAGTAGAAGCAGCCTCTCCTACGCTGGGAGGCAGGGAATAACAACAGCACAGCAAATCAAAAAAAAAGTGTTATCTCCTCGGACAACGCCCCCATGCTGGGACCAGGAGATCGTTCCTCAGTAGTCCTCTTACCTCAGGACTGCCATAAAGACTTTCAGCGCTTATACATATATATATATATATGTATGTATGTATGTATGTATGTATGTATGTATGTATGTATGTATGTATGTGTGTGTATGTATGTATGTATGTATGTATGTATGTATGTATGTATGTATGTATGTATGTATGTATGTATGTATGTATATATATATGTATGTATGTATGTATGTGTGTATATATAGTATATATATAGTATGTATATATATATATACCCCATATCTAGACACATACATCTAGATCGCATTCCCCCACACCGTTTAAAAGTTTGGGGTCACCCAGACAATTTCATGTTTTTGCCATAAAAACTCACCTTTATTCAACCCTAATCATCAATTAGCCTTTTAACGCTAATCAGCTAAACAAAGTCCCGATTTAGAACACAGGAGAGATGGTGGCTGGGAATGGGCCTCTTGCACCTTTTTTAAAAAAAAAACCTGCCGTTTCCAGCTACAACAGTCGTTCACCACATTAACAACGTCTAGAATGTATTTTTGATTCATTTAATGTTATCTTATCTATCTAAAAACAGGGCTAAAAACAGGACATTCCTAAGTGACCCCAAACTTTTGAAGGATAGTGTATGCATACAAAGCCTTTCTCTCTGTCTGTCCTTCTCTTCCCTCTCTCTGTATATATATACATATATATATATATATATAAAATATATATATATATATAATATTATATATATATATATATATAATACTATATATATTGTATGCTTCTGTCGTATGATCTGTCTGTATACACACCTATCTATCCCATGACCCCTCTGTAAACGGACAGGACGGGCCCAGTACCAGATCGATGCTGTTTCTGACCTGACCCCCACCCCTTCCCTTCCACCCCCCCATCCCCACCCCCACCTCCCGCACCCCCCTCACCCCCACCTCCTCCACCCACCCTCCCCCACACCCTCAAAAATGTGTGCTCCGTGCCAACAATAACAACAGGCTCTTCCTCAGAGTGATGAGAGGTTTGCGGGTCGTCATGAAGAGCAAGAGGGGGGGGGGGGCTCCTGTACATCGACAAGGAGAATGTCACACTCGCGTCAGCAGAAAAAAAACGTGGTGGGGGAGGGGGGGTCAATGCAAGGTCACCCCAGGGTCATTGGGTCGGCCAGGATGAAGCTCTACCGCGCTGCCAGGTGTAGGGCTGAGTCGCAGAGCATTGACGAGTTCTCCCTTCCGCGATAGTCGAGTGGGCTAAGCCGCCAGCACTTGCGCTGGTGGCGGGACACAGGACGCCGGTACGAGCCCCGTGACGGACACTCAAGAGGAGGCTGACAAAGTAGCGGTGAAACGACGGCGGGTCTCGATCAGGCGGGGGCGGGGACAGCTAACAGTACGAGACGCCACATCGTGTGAAATAATGAATCCACAGCAGAGGTCTATTGGAGGCCGGTGTTGGGTGTGTGTGTTTTTTCTCCCCGAGTGCCGAACTGCAGGTGAGATGACGGATGGGTCTTTTTATGAGCCGGGGGGGACGTTGCTTACCTCCGCGCCGTGCGTTGCGGCTGAGGAGGTTTTGACGGCCGAGCGTTGCCCGCGGCAACGGTTCAAGTCGAGGGTGATGGAATAGATCTAGAGGAAGACAGAAATGGAGGCCGGGAGCCTTAATTAAAGCTCCTCTTTCAGCGGGGTCTCAATGGGGTCTCGGAGGGGTCTGAATGGGCCTGATGAACCGGCACACTGACCAGGCGGGTGTCGATGAGCACGGTATCTGTGTTGCTCTGCTGCTACGCAGACCGATTTTTCTTTTTAGGATCAATTCTTTTTTTTTGTTTCGATTTCTGACAACCCCTCGTCTCGTCCCTCCCCCCCTGGGTCTGGACGGGCCCCCCCCCCATCCGTCATCACGAGTCACCCGGTTTGTGGCGGGGGGGGGTCAGGGTCGGAGGCCAAACCCTACTAAAACCGCCCCCCCCCCCCATCTGCCCCCCATTCCAACCCCAACCTCACCGTATTCCTCCGTCAACCTTTTCAGATCCATCATGAATGAGGAAGAGGATTAGTGTCTCCCTCTCTAGCTGTCTCTCTCTCTCTCTCTCTGTCTCTGTCTCTGTCTCTCTCTCTCTCTCTCTCTCTCTCTCTCTCTCTCTGTCTCTGTCTCTGTCTCTGTCTCTGTCTCTGTCTCTCTCTCTCCCTCTCCCTCTCTCTCTCTCTCTCTTCTCTGTCTCTGTCTCTGTCTCTGTCTCTGTCTCTCTCTCTCCCTCTCTCTCTCTCTCTCTCTCTCTCTGTCTCTGTCTCTGTCTCTGTCT
>OLKM01002515.1:36707-51728 GCA_900291075.1 Melanogrammus aeglefinus
CCCCTCTCTGGCTAAATGTATACCATGAATAAAAATTATTATAGGTTTTTTTTATACAGTATATTGAAAAATGGGTTAGTCTGAGAACGTGGTGTGTGGTGGCGGGTGTGAGAGAGAGAGAGAGAGAGAGAGAGAGAGAGAGAGAGAGAGGGGGGGGGGGGGAGAGGGAGAGAAAGAGAGAGGGAGAGAGAGGGAGAGAGAGGGGGGGGGTGTGGGGGGGAGAGAGAGAGAGAGAGAGAGAGAGAGAGAGAGAGAGGGAGAGGGGGAGAGAGGGAGAGAAAGAGAGAGGGAGAGAGAGGGAGAGAGAAAGGGGGAGTGTTGGAGGGAGAGAGAGAGAGATAGAGAGAGAGAGACTAAACATACATAGACACAATGTCTTTCACTATTGCGCACATGCTCGACAAAGACGCAGACTAGCAGGAAATGGGAAACGGGAATGAGACCTTCACCGTCTCAGAAATCCCTCATAATGACCTCTGTGGTTGCCATGGGGCAAGAGACAAAAACAACGGAGGGACTGGTTGTTTATGCTGCGTTCTGGCGGCCTGTCCCTCGCCCACCCCCCTCCCCCCTGCCCTCTCTCTCCCGGATTTAACTCGTATTTAAGCGCGGCTGTCGCATGCAGAGAGGAGCGCCGTGAGGAACAGGATGTGTTACATGAGCTGTAGGCACTGTTACGGCATATAAGCCTGCAGCACACATACACACGCGCGCACACACACTTGGGCCAATACTGGTGCAACCGTGCACATTCAGATGCACTAGGACATCAGTACATGCACATGGAGCACACCCTCGCACACAAAGAGAGATGGCACACGACCACTACCCCCCCCCGACGTAATTGCACATTATTGCAGGCAAGTACCCACCATTACACACGTAACGACTTGACACATACATGCAACACACATACGTGCAACACTCATACATGTTGCGGCACACGCAAGTCACACACCAGGAATGCAATCATCCTTTTATTCACGGTGCATGCAGTCATTCTTTCCCACAATGCCCTGCAAAAACGCACAACCCTGATAGGGAATAGACAGACAGACAGACAGACAGACAGACAGACAGACAGACAGACAGACAGACAGACAGACAGACAGACAGACAGACAGACAGACAGACAGACAGACAGACAGACAGACAGACAGACAGACAGACAGACAGACAGACAGACAGACAGACAGACAGACAGACAGACAGACAGACAGACAGACAGACAGACAGACAGACAGACAGACAGACAGACAGACACACACAATCCAAGGACAGTAAAATATTCTGTGCCATACAAAGGCTGAGGAAGACAGATGACACTCAGTGACATATTTCACATTTCACATTGCTGCACTACATGCACACACACACACACACACACACACACACACACACACACACACACACACCACACACACACACACACACACACATGCCCCCCCACACACACACACACACACACACACACACACACACACACATGCCCCCCCAACACACATAAATACTGACACATACACACACACACAACACACACACACACACACAAAGAACAACAAACAATGAAAAGCCTGTGTGTCTGGGGGGGAGACGGAGAGACAGTGTAAGCACGTCTGGCGGGGCTACAGAAGAGCCCGGCCCCGTAGCCACAGAGGGGTAGAGAGCACAATGATGGATCTGCCCTCCAGTGGTCCGAGGCAGCCACAGAGACGCCGTGAGTCCCCGGCCTCGCTGCATCGCCAGCCCCCCGATAACGATGTCACTGGGCCATGTCATGCAAATTGACAAATCCTCCGTTTCTGCTTCTGCAGAAAAAGGAAAACAACAGAAACAGTATCGACTTTTTTTGTGTCGTGTTTGTTTAACGCCGGGGTTTAGTTTGTGGACAGTGACAAATTGCAGGGTATCATTCTTGCAGGGGTTTTGAAAAGGGTATGCAAGGTTACGGGTGAAGGAAAGCCCCTAAAGAGTAGAAGGGAACAGCTGTAAAGGATTTAACCCGAAATGCTCGTCCAGACGGCACGGGATTCCACGGGACTTGGACTTTATGTGATTTGATTTGATTCGATCACGCAGTCCACTTAATGCTTACCCTGCCTGGACCCTTGGAGGGAGATGACATCACCCGCAGTACACTCGTGATGTGACTCATGTTTTTGGTGGTTGAGCGGGAGTCGGGGAGAGGGGATGGGAGGTGTGGAGGGGTGGGGGGGGTGGGGTGGGGGGGGGAGGGAAGGGAGCAGGGGGAGGGCCTGTCCAGACCCCGCGTGGGGGGAATGCGATCGTGACATCGACGATGTGTCATGGATGTGGGGCTGTTGGCCATATGTCCTGCTCTCCATGTATGCACCGGTGGGTGCCAGAGACAATAGCAGAGGTTTCCGCTGGGCGAAGACAGAGCGCAAACTAAAGATGGAGTGGAGGATGAAGCTGTGCATCTGCAAAATGTATTTGTGGGTGCGTGTGTGTGGGTGTGTGTGTGTGCATGTGCGTATGTATGTGTGTGTGTGTGTGAGTGTGTGTGTGTGCGTGTGTGCATGTTCGATGTATGTATGTGTGTGTGTGTGTGTGTGCATGTGTGTATGTGTGTGTGTGTGTGTGTGTGTGTGTATGTGTGTGTGTGCGCGTGTGTGCCTATGTGTGTGTACTTGTATGTGTTGTTGTGTCTGTGTGTGTGTGTGTGTGTGTGCGCGTGTCCGTGTGTGTGTGTGTTTCCCTGGGAGTATATATGCATGTGTGCATCAGTCTGAGTCGGTTTTCAATCCCACCGAACACGCATTTCCACTCTCTGCCTCTTGTTCTCTTTAAGCCCCTCGCAAACAAAACAAGGCCGAAAAACTAGCAACATCTTCAAGCGACTTGTAAAACCGGCCAACTGTTGAAAAACAAAACCAAACTTGGGCCGTTTGCTCAATCGCTTGTCAGGCAAAAACACGACACGTGCATTAGGGTTTGGGTTTGCATTTAGGGCATTTCGCAGACGCTTTTATCCAATGCGATTTACAACGTTAATACCCACATTCACACACCGACGGCGTCGGAGTCAACCATGCAGGGCGACAGCCAGCTCGTCAGGAGCAGTCTGGGTGAGGAGTCTTGCTCAGGGACACCTCGACACTCAGCTAGGAGGAGCCGGGGATCAAACTACATTTACATTTACATTTAGGGCATTTAGCAGACGCTTTTATCCAAAGCGACTTACAATAAGTACATTTGTCACAAGAAGTGCAACAATATATCGCTGTCGGTACAGAAAGGATGTTTATAGAACCAAGTGCAAGTACAACAATCACTAGGCTAACCAATTCCCTGTGTTACAGCAATGATAGCAGCTACTGCAGTTGCTACACAGTTAAGTACTATAATACAATACAACACAACGCAATACAATGTACAATGGTGGCCAGAGGGGGGAGGGGGGCTATGCAGAGTCGAGGTGGACTCTGAACAGGTGAGTCTTGAGTCTTTTTCGGAAAATGGTGAGCGACTCTGCGGTCCAGAGAACGGCAGGGAGCTCGTTCCACCACTGAGGTCCCAAAACCGAGAAAAGTTGTGACTTTGCTGAACGACCTTTGCTAGCTCTTAGCGATGGCGGTACCAGACGTCCAGCTGAGGTAGTTGAGCGGAGGGATCGAGCTGGGGTGTGTGGCTTTAGCAATGCTTGGAGGTAGGCAGGGGCAGTTCCATCGACTGCCTTGTATGCCAGTACCATCGTCTTCTAGCAACTAGAACTAACTTCCAGAACTAGCCACCTTGCAGTTCCCAGCTCAACCTGCTCTACCTGCTGAGCTAAGCAAACCACTTGTGGCTGAAGTGTATGCGAGATATGACCACATTAAAGTCATTGAGGATGTGACGGTTGATAGGATAAACCTTCCAGGCTGTCGTGTTGTGTGCAGCAGCAGACAGCGGAGCATGTCAGCGTTTGACACTCGGGAGATTGAAAACGGTGCGCTCCGAGGCACTCCTCGTTCAGAGCAGAGTGGGCCGGCTGCTCCGAACGACTGTTATTATTAAAACGCAATAAAAAACAACAGATGCAACGGTTTCACCGAAGACTTAAGCCTCTGTGTTCTCCCAGCATCTGTTGTTATTGATTTGTTCCCGATTGCACGTGCACACACGCTTTGGAAACCTCGCGAAATGCGTCGGAACGGGAGTCTTGGCTGCGTTGGACGTCCAAGGAACCCGGGGTCCGATCAGGTCACAGAGAGAGAGGCCACCAATTCCCCCCCCCCCCCCCCCCCCTACCCTTCCCGCAATCGCCCCCAAGGTCAGAGGTCAAACAGGAAGTCGATTGACAGCGACCCCCTGCGGTGCTGAAGTCTGAAGAGACTGCTTTTGAGACTCCATCACAGACCACTCGTGCGCTCCCTCTCCTAATTTCAATTAGCCGTGTCTGTCTCCTGGGGGGGGGGGGGTTGCCCGTGGTGCCATCCATCACCGGGACATAATCCACCAATGACACCGTATTGATTTTATTTGGTGCGCTCAGGCTCAGCCTCATCAATCACCAGGCGACAGTTGCCGCTGTAATTGAGCGCCGTGACGGTCGCTAATGGCGACGGTCGCTAACGGCGACTCTGTTGGACCGATCCCGCTGACCAATTAACCCCGGCGGGACGTCGGCCAGGTGTTAGGCATCCTTATGAGCCGACGACAGAGTAAACAAAGGGCGTCGGAACCGGACCAAACCGGTTTTTCCGGGCGAATGTCCAAGTGTGATGTTCAACAACCGGAACCGGCTTTGGCTCGGCCGAACCTGAACTGGGAGAGCTGGAGAAAATGGGAGCGCTGACTGCGTTTTCTCCCTCGCTGCGTTTTACACGCGACGGCTGAGCTGTGTGCTCTCGCGCTCCGTTCCTCGCTCGCGTGCTGACAAGCCGGTTTATGGAAATGAGATCCGTTCCCGTCCTATCGTCTTCGTTCTGCTTCGCGTCGTAGCGACTGGCGGGCGGGCCTTTAGCGGGTCAGACCGTGTCACACACAGCGGGGGGTCCCTGGCTTAGCTTAGTGCTGCCTCAGGGGGTGTGGCTCTCCCCTCTGATCTGCTCTGCTTACACCGTGAAGAGCTGGCCGAAGCCGGACGCACGGCATCTTGGAAGGAACTTCCCCTTCGTCTGAATCATCTTCCTCATCTTCATCTTCAACTTTGTCTTCATCTACTTCTTCACCTTCATCTTCTTCTTCATCCTCTCCCTCATCTGCATCTTCACCTTTTGTCTTCGTCATCTTCCTCACCTTCATCTTCATCTTCCTCATCTTCAACTTTGTCTTCGTCTACTTGGTCCTCATCTTCATCATCATCGTGATGAAGATGCAGGGTCTATTCTTACACATGCAGCCGCTTTGACCCAATGGAGTGAAAGTATTTTACATTCAATCATTCCAATTTATGTTTACACACGCTACATTTCATCCAATCGAAGCGCAACATCGGTTTTGCGTATGCTGCTTGAACAGCCAATGAGTGGTTCTTAATTCATCATAATTAACCCTGAGTTTTGCTCAGGGCACTCTGATTAGATGGTGAGGTAATGAGACGCAGTGGAGCGGGTAACACGGACGTTTCTTGGCTGTCGGTTCGATGCGAGTTCCAGCGATAGTCCTGAGACTGAGGCCAGTTTGTTCACCGGCCATAACAAGTTGTTAAAGAGGATTTTTTTCTTTGACTGAGATTATTGTACTGAGCGGAACATCAGACCTTGGTAATATATGTGCAGTGCTTGAACATTTCTAAGTGTTAAATATGTATATTGTGCCTGTTTAATGCTTGGGTTGGCAAAGGAAAACATGAATAAGCTAAATAAATCAAAAACACAGAGCCCTTTCAATTCATCGATATAATTATTGAATGCAATCAAAACCGCGGTAAAATAAATGTGTGCTATTTATTTACAGAAAATGGTTCTGTTAACACAAATAGTGTTCTCTATTGATTCCAAAAGCCTGATTCAGATGGATTCCATATCCAGACTTGTAAAGGTGCATAGCCACCAAAAGGAATCAACATATTCTACTCGCGCTACTCGGGCTAGCAAACTTTTCTCGCGCGAGTGATTCAGCATCAGCATTCATGTAAAAGTTCAAATATTTCTACTCGATTGAATGTCAAATTTGCATCGTTCAAGTTAAATCCGCGTGAACCAGATCGTTCACAGCGTGCCATTCAAAATCAGCCCCACTGTCTGCTTGTCTGACTGAAAGTTTACATCCATACAGTCAACGCGGACGATCCGGTTCGCATTGACTTTGGATGACTTGACTTTTGCGCCTTCGCTTTTGGTGTGAAGTGAACGCACGGCGACAGTTCAGTTCCACCGCAGGCTCTACCAAAGAGTGCAGCATTTCTATGCTCGGCCATGGTAGTGAGCAGAGATTGCATTATTATTTGAAATGAAATAATTTAGGCCCGTTGATCCAAAGCTCAGAGAAGATGACACACAGCCACGCTTCTTACCGCGTCCATTAAGCACTCTCCTTTTCAAACCTGCAGCACTTTTCTTTCTCCCTACAATTGTACTGAAAGAAGATTCCCCATTGGGCAATCTTCAAAGAAACACACACATAAACAGAAAAATAGACACACACACACAGACACACACACACATACACCCCCCCAAAGATCCAGCCAATCCAGGCAGATCCGTTCCGTCTTGCCACCACCTCTTTTTTATTAACGGTTCTCCTGCTTTTGAGCAATCACGTCCCCAGCAGGGGGTCGTCGGGCTCGGGCCAGGGACCAGCGGGACTTCCTTTGCCCCCCCCCCCCCTACCCCCACACCCCCCCACCCCTACCCCCATAGCTCCAGATTTAGCCTACAGGTGCTTCACCCCATCCTAATGATGCTCTTCATCTGCTTGTTCTCCTTACAATACGAGCGCACAACATGTGCAGCAGCGCTAGTGCTGAAGTACACAGCGGGTTGATGCTCAGACTCATGCGCGTCTCGTTGCGTCTCGCCTGGTCGCTCGTCCTGCTCTGGTCGGGTATTGATTGATCAAGCACTTAGGGTTCGACTCATCAGGCCTGTTGATGTTTTGAGGCAACACTTGTGACTTCTCCTCATCTTGTCGGCTTTTTCTCGCTTGTAGCACTGAACGCGCAGAGAAGTACACAGCTTTGAGGCTTCTTTGACCAAGCTGAAAGGCAGAATGTTTTTTAAGCCGATAAAATGCCCAAAGGAAGCGTTATGTGAAGTAGGGGTTATTATGATTGGATGAAGGTTGCATCGTAATTAAAAAGCATTTTTATATTCTGCCCATGTGATAAGTTAAGATCAGTCATCCAACTGATGTTTTGGTCTTTGGAAATACAAAAATATTTGGGCAACATCACACAAAATGTTCTGCATTATGAAACCACATTTAATTCAACCCTTTAATCATACTTGCCTACACATATTGCAATATTTCAATAATCCAACTGTGTGAGGCATTAATTAATTGTTATACATTCATTCCATACCATTTATTTACACTGCACATTTCAACTATTATATATAATCATCCCCTTAAATAATAATCTTACTTATACTATTCTTACATTTGAACACATTTATAGATCCTATTTCTCAAAATTACTAGTTATACACAGGATTTGTATACATTATAGTATAACAAAATGGATTTGACAATACTTATTTCTTACTCTCATTTTTATGATAACTCTTCTATGCTTATATAATTAGCATAGATTTGAGATATTTATATACTCAAAGCGCTTTACAATATTGCCTCACGTTCCCCCGTGTCTGACGCATAGGGGACTAGTCTTTGTAGACGTATACTGCAGCCAATCAAATCGCCTCCCTCGACAAAGCCGATGTGTGGATATTAATACAAAAGAGGACGCAAACAACAGGTGACTAAAAACAATCCTATTATTCCACATTTCTTTAAAAATATATAACGGCCGGATTGTTCCTGCTTCGTCCTGCTTGTTATTGCAAAATGGATCCAGGAAACGCGTGGCGCGTATTTGCATAACCGCGATCTGATTGGCCGACAGATCAGCCGCTGCCTGAAAAGTTGACGCAGGCCACGGAGCCGAATGGACCCACAATGCATTTCGCGAGCGCCCCGTGCAAAGTCAATGAGGTCCGTCGACGGACGGAGGTAGTGTGAATAAGCCCTTAAAGGGTGAGCCGTCTCGCTCAGGGACACCTCGACACTCTAGGAGGAGTATCCGGGGATCGAACTAGCAACCTTCCGGTTACCAGCCAACCCGCTCTACCTCCTGATCCGCGTGCCCACACAGACGCCTCCACTGTAGGATTGGAGCACCCGTAACGTGACCCAATACCCCCCTGTGGGACCGATCCAGTGTCTCTCGTTCTGATTCAGATAAATCATCCACCAGGATGAAACAGCAAGTGTGTACGGAGAATGGAGCATTCAGAGATCCTCGGAGAGCTTTCTCCATCGAGGTCTTCCTGACTGCAGGCGGAGGCTCCCTTGGTTTAATGTAAACAGGACTTCTGTGACTGCGGCTGGGGATACTCTCTGTGCCTCCGTATCGCTCCAGGAGAGCGATGAGGCATAAGCCTGGTGTGTCAGCCTCACCTCCACTAAGGTTTTTCTTCTACTTCATCGTCCTCTTCTCCGTCATCGTTGTTGTCGTCTTTTGCGTCTTTTGCTTCTTCTTCGTCTTCTCCTGCTTCTCCTTCTTCTTCTTCTTCGTCTTCGTCTTCGTTCTTCTTCTTCTTCTTCTTCTTCTTCTTCTTCTTCTTCTTCTTCTTCTTCTTCTTCTTCTTCTTCTTCCACGAGGCCATTGAAGTCTTTTTAATCCTATTTTTCCTCTTCTTCGCCTTCGTCGTCATCATCATCCCTGTTGTCGTCTTCATCTTCCTCCTCGTCCTCGTCAGCTACCTCCTGCTTCTCCCTCTTCCTCCCTTCTGTCTCATCGACCTCCTCTTGAACTCGAGACTCCTCCCCCCCCCCCCCCCTCCTGTCGCCACGGTTCCCGTCGCGGATCAAGGTGGAGGATCTGGACGGCAGCGGCAGCGGCCTCCTCCTGTCGGTCCTCCCGTCCCGTCCAGCAGATCTCCGTGTGCCGTGGCAACAGGACGGGACGGGAGGACCGACACGGCGCACGGAGACCTGCTGGACGCACGGAGACCTGCTGGACGCCCGTTCAGCGGCCTCATGCATTATCGATGTGACACGTGGCATCAGTGCAGTCGCGCCTCATTAACCGCCCGCTGATTGATAAACAGCCGCGGCCCCCGCGGCCCTGAGGCAGAAGGGGCGGCGGCCTGTGGAACCCGGGCCGGCCACGCCCTCTTGGCTGGGAGCCCGCGTGTTCCTGCCAAGCAGAAAGGCTGCTGTTGACAGTTCTACGTGTTTTTCTGTCCTGGGCTTCAAGAGTGATCTATCGTTGACGTTGACGTTGGTGTGTGTGTGTGTGTGTGTGTGTGTGTGTGTGTGTGTGTGTTGTGTGTGTGTGTGTTGTGTGTGGTGTGTGTGTGTGTGTGTGTGTGTGTGTGTGTGTGGTGTGTGTGTGTGTGTGTGTGTGTGTGTGTGTGTGAGTGTGAGAGAGAGAGAGAGAGAAAGAAAGAGTGTGTGTTTTTCTATGTTTGTGCTGAAATGACAATCAATTACATCACCATTGTTCCGTCATTTTCTGGCTTGCGGTTGTGTGTGTGTGTGTGTGTGTGTGTGTTTGAGTGTGTGTGTGTGTGTGTGTGTGTGCGTGTGCATGCGTATGTGCGTGTGCATGCTTGCATTGTGTGCATCCCATTCAAAACCCTGCTGCAGTTTGCATTGTCCCTTTGACGGGCATTGAGTTGTTTTTCACGACTCGGTGCAAACAAACAGAATTCGTCCCCCCCCCGTCTGTTGTTGGTTCAATCCCCAACACCACCCCCGCCCAGAGATGCTATGACACTCGAAATCAAACACAAAGACTCACACACGCACACACACACATGTGTCGATCCGCAACGACCGACACAGAGCGAGGAGCGAGGGCTGGATGAAGGCGCGCCGATGGCGGACAACACGCTCAGACCCCCGCCCCCGAGTGACGGGGGACAGGGGTCCGTCACTCGGGGGGGGGGGGGGACAGATGGGGGCAGATGCGGAGAGTCCAATCCTGCCAACTCACACTGCCGACCAGGTTAGATCCCCGAGCAGGACCACATCATTCAATTTGGCTCTCTGCCCCCCCCCCCCCCGCCGCCTCTCTCTCTCTCCCTGGCCCCCGCTTTGATTCCCTGATTATGAACAGAGCTCTGGGAGTTGGGTTGGGAGGACCACCGGTGCAAAGGGGCGGGGGGGGAGAGAATAAAAGAGCCAAAACACTGTGTCTGTCTCACTGACAGGTCCCAAACAAAATAAACCTGCCCCCAGTTGTTTCAGCCGACACTCCCTGGCCTGGCGAGCGGTGAGGTCACTAAGAGATCCCAGCTGTCAGCTGTTGTGGATTAGCACGGCCCGAGAATCATCTGGCGGCGCAGTGGATTGCGTATTCCTGCGGTTGATACATACATATGCGAACGGACTGACATATTATGTTAAGTACAGCGGGGGGGCGGGGGGTGGAGGATGGGATGTCTCCCATTGTTTCCTCCACCTCAGCTCAGTCTTGGCAGGGAAGCTTCCTCCTATATCCACACTCTTGCCTCCTACATCCTTAGCAGGCTGTCTCGTCCCCCCCGTGTCTCCACAGGGGGGGAGATCACACTGGATTCACTGAGCGATGCTTCACTTTAATTGAAGTAAAGTAGACCTGGTTTCATCTGTCTGTTCAGGGTACATACTGAGCTTGCTTTTGGGGACTTTAAACGGGTGAAAAACATCTTATTTCCGGAGTGATGCTGCCTGTTCCGTGATGAGGGGTGTGTAGAGTGATTATTGTGTGTGTGTCTCGAATGGGTTCCCTCTTTGTATTCCTCTAACTCCTCCTAAATGTAATCTTTAACCATTCATGCTACGCCAACGCAAGATGAGAGAAAAGTAGAAAGAGAGAGAGAGAGAGAGAGAGAGAGAGAGAGAGAGAGAGAGAGAGAGAGAGAAGAGAGAGAGAGAGAGAGAGAGAGAGAGAGAGAGAGAGAGAGAGAGAGAGAGAGAGAGAGAGAGAGAGAGAGGAGAAAAAGAGGCCGACTCTTAAAAGCTCTGTAGACGAGATCCTCATTTAATTCACCATGCATGTTGTAAGCATTAAAATGGATCCCCTAAAACAATGTGCTTGTTTTTTCTACTTTATTTTTCCGTTCACGTGATTAATTCGAGATACAACTCCCAGTACAGAATCGGGCAATTATTTCCATCTGTTAGTTCCTGGCAATGGTGTGCGCTGTCCTAGATAATTACTGATAATGCATGCAGCTTTGCGTGTGTTACGGATTTGAAATTAAATACCTAACTGTGGGCTGTAAGCGTTTTGATGGAACGCGTCGCAGAGCTTTTTAGGGTTCTTGTTCTTTTTTTTTATATGATATCAACTTCCTCTGGTCGGAGGTAGCCTCTTGCGTTGGGGGCCCCGTCCGGATCTAAGCTGCTTACAAAGCGGGCTCTGAAGCCGGGGCCGGGGCCCCTAAACAACACGTCACACTTGGCCACGCTGTTCGCACCGTCCGCCCGGCCGCACGGGCGGACGGTGGAGGGCCAGGGATATCAGTTTAGGAGGCATGTGATTGGTTGGTTTAGTCACTGACCCCTTCGCCGTAAACCCCCACCACACCCCCCCTCTTACACACACACACATGTATGCATGGTAGACACACACACACACACACACACACACACACACACACACACACACACACACATACACACACTCACACACGCTCTCTGTCTGTCTGTCTGTCTGTCTGTCTGTCTGTCTGTCTGTCTGTCTGTCTGTCTGTCTGTCTGTCTGTCTGTCTGTCTGTCTGTGTCTCTGTCTCTCTCTCTGTCTCTTCTCTCTGTCTCTGTCTCTCTCTCTGTCTCTCTCTCTCTCTCTCTCTCTCTCTCTCTCTGTCTCTCTCTCTCTCTCTCTCTCTCTCTCTCTGTCTCTCTCTCTTCTCTCTCTCTCTCTCTCTCTTCTCTCTCTCTCTCTCTCTCTCTCTCTCTGTGTCTCTGTCTCTCTCTCTGCTTGTCTCTCCTCTCTCTCTCTCTCTCTCTCTCTCTCTGTCTTCTGTCTCTCTGTCTCTCTCTCTGTCTGTCTCTCTCGTCTGTCCTCTCTCTCTCTCTCTCTCTCTGTCTGTCTGTCTGTCTGTCTGTCTGTCTGTCTGTCTGTCTCTGTCTCTGTCTCTCTCTCTGTCTCTCTCTCTCTCTCTCTGTCTCTCTCTCTCTCTCTCTCTCTCTCTCTCTCTCTCTCTCTCTCTGTCTCTCTCTCTCTCTCTCTCTCTCTGCATTATGCTATCACTTTCCGTATCAAATCGTACACAAATAGTGTTATCTTTGGATTCCCAAAGTACGATTCAGACACACACACACACACACACGACACACACACACACACACACACACACACACACACACACACACACACGAACCCTTCCACGAGGACCCCTGCTGAGCGTGTCCCCCTTGTGTGTGTCTCTTCCAGGGGCCTGTTTGCCGGCCACTACACCGAGACGCACTACCTGCAGGACGGCAGCGCCCACGTCTCCAGCGCCCACAACTCCACGGTAGGCTGTTCTGTTCTCCATGTCCTCTTCTCAGTGGTCTCCTAAGGGCGCGCCACGTCAGGCCTAAGAGCTGTCGTCTGAGTGGCATGTGTCAGAAGGGTCAAAACGCTCTGCGGTCTGTTTTGAGACGCATGCGCCTGTCTCTCTGCGTGAGTCGGCTGTAGAACACACCTGGCTGACTCCTGACTTCAATCAGGACACCTCTTCCCTGATTGGTTCGGGGGATCCATCTCGTCTGTCAATCAAAGGAGCGCAGGAGGGAGTGACTGGGCGAGGGCGGGAGCAGAGAAGGAGGGGACATTTTGAAAAAACAGCAACACTGTTTTTGGTCTCTTGCTCTCAAAACCTCCCTCCACACCTTTTAATGGCTGCCTGTGTATTTCGTTTTTTTTCTGCGTGGAGTAAAGTTAATAAATGAGGTTGGGGGAAAGGGAAAGACAGGTTTGTTTTTGTTCTTTCCTCACCTGCATGTGGTGTACACATTAAGCACGGGCTGTTTGTGGCTCTTCAGGGGCGGGGAAGGGGTGGTGCAGGGGGGTGGGGTTGGGGGATGGCAGTGGGGATGGTGTTGGGGTCAGTGAGGGTGGTGTATGGTGGCACTGGGTGGTGGAGGACGGCAGTGGGGGGGGGGGCTGCAGGCTGCGATGGATGGTGTAGGTCAGGGGTCTTAAACCCGCGGCCCGCGGGCCAATTGCGGCCCGCTGGAAAATATTTTAAGGCCCCCTTTTTTTTTTCCCTGAGTCGCCTGCGCTTGCCCGGGGGCCTCATTTCTAAAGCTTGCTGCACACAAAAACCTTGCATAAGACGGAGGTGAAATGTACGTAGGCCAATGGTACGGCTTCTCCCAAGTGTGTGTGTGTGCGCTGGAGATACGCCCTTCTCTCCTGTGTGACTCCTCTAATGTGTTTCGAGGTTACTGAAGCATCTGAAACTAACCGCTTAGCAACCGAGTTCCTCCAAGTTGTGGAGCATCACATCCCTGAGCATGAAATATGCGTCAGTTTTTCTCACTGCAAACGTTGGTAGGCTGTTTACAGGAAATGTCTATGTTTTGACATGTTTGATTGCATTTTATAACTGCATGGGCCTGGATACATCGGTAGGTGTGTGTGTGTGTGTGTGTGTGTGTGTGTGTTGTGGTGTGTGTGTGTGTGTGTGTGTGGTGTGTGGGTGTGTGTGTGTGTGTGTGTGTGTGGTGTGTGTGTGTGTGTGTGTCTTCCTGTGTGTCCAGTGGGAGAGGAAATATCGACGGTGTGTAACAGTGTTTTGTATCAAGTTGAGGCCAACACATATTGATTGAAATTTATATATCATGAGATAAAATCCTGTCATACATTTAGGAAATGATTACATGCATCTCTTCTCAAAAATATTCGACCCTGGAAGTTAAAACTTCTCAGTTTCTCTGCCGCAATCATTTGCTTTTTTTCTTCCCGTGTTCAAATGATGAACAGATGAAGAGCAGCAGTGATCAGGAGGTGTTCAGAAGGACAGTTCATGTTCTGAAGAAGGTTCATGTTTTAAAGAGCCGTTCATGTTCAAAAAAAGCATTCATGTTGCAGCACTGTTAATAGTAAAGCTTGAGAAGACTGGATATTTGTACTTTTTTGTGGAATACTTGCTGCGGCCCAGACTCTACCTCCATCGGCCCCCAGGTAAACTGAGTTTGAGACCCCTGGTGTAGGTTGTTTGAAGGGTGAATCAGGTTGGCTCAGGGTGGTGTAGTGTGGCGGTGGGTGTAGCTTTGGTGGAGGTTGGTGGAGCAGAGAAGGTGTTCCGTGCAGGTGCGCGCTGCCTGCTCTTTCTGCTGCACTGGCAGATTCATGTTTGATGAAAGCCGACGCGGTGCAAACGGGTCAGGAGACGGACAGCTGTTTCGTGTTTTAGCGAACAACCAAAGCTGCTCCATAATGGATGACGCTTCGAAAAACACACTTTGTTGTCCCGAACAGAGAAAACCGAGCGCTTCAAAGTTCAAAAGATTATGAAAACTTTGATTAATTTCCATTTTGATTGATTCCGCCGCCTCCACATGTCACCTCTGACACGACACCACCCAGGAAGTCAGGGAGGTGATGGATGCAGGCTGACATCGAGCCAGTGTAAAGCCACGCCAGATATATATTAGATTAGTGTCAGGTGTTAGGCCTTCAGGGAGGTGTGCGACTGTGGATGGGATGAGACGGATACGCAGTGGCGTAGGGAGGAGGAGGGGTGGGCAGGGAGGAGAGGAAGAGAGGAGGGAAGAGCCCGGAGTCGTAGGGCTACGCGCACAAAATAGCGAGCGAGAGAATGTAATGGGTTCTGAGAGGGAGGGCAGGTGGAGGGACGAGGAGAGGGAGGGAGGAGGGAGAGGAGGAGGAGGGAGGGAGGGGGAGGGAGAGGGAGGGTAGGGAGGAGG
>OLKM01002515.1:51753-59253 GCA_900291075.1 Melanogrammus aeglefinus
GTGGACCTGATCCTGAAATAGCTGGCTTAAAGTGATACGGGCCCCGCCTTCCATCGCGAGGTGCTGGGAGGCGGGGCGGCGGCGGCGGCGGCGGCGGCGGCGTCTGAACCGGGGGTTGTTACTCTCTAACAAATGGTTTACAGGTGGCGGGCGTGCGTGTGCCGCGTCTGTCTCACGCCGGAGCCTCCCCACGCTGCCGCTCTGTTCCTCCACCTGCCTCGCCCCCACACCACAACCCCCCCACCCCCCAAACCCCACCCCCCTCCCCCCCCCAAAGCCCACCCCCCCCACCCTCCGTCTCACAGGTTCCATGGATGCGGTCATCATCCGCGGCTGGCGAGGCCGTTAGATGTGTCATTGCTGTCCGGATCCCTGGCAATGCATAATTAGAGCAATCTGTGTTCAGAGAAAATATGAAAAAAACAACGTAACGACTGGCTGGCCTACTCACATGGGAAACTCAACGCAACAGGGGAGATCTGTTTTTCGGCGAAGTCCAGCCCTCAAAGTCTGTGTGTGTGTGTGTGTGTGTGCGTGTGCGTGTGTGTGTATGTGTGTTTTTTAGTGTGTGTGTGTGTGTGTGTGTAGTGTGTGTTGCATTCGTGTGTGTGTGTGTGTGTGTGTGCGTGTGCGAGTGTGTGTATGTGTGTTTTTTAGTGTGTGTGAGTGAGTGATAGAGAAAGAGTGTGTGTCTGCATTCGTGTGTGTGTGTGTCTGTGTTAAGAGTTTGTGTGTGTGTGTGTGTTTGTGTGTCTGTGTGAGAGTGCGGGTGTGTGTCAGAGTGTGTGTGTTTGTGTGTGTGTGTGTGTGTCAGAGTGTGTGTGTGTTGTGTGTGTGTGTGTGTGTGTGTGTGTCAGATTGTGTGTGTGTGTGTATGTATAAATGCCTGTGTGAGTGTGATTCTGTGAGTGTGTGAAAGTGAGTGTGAGTGTGTGTTTGCGTGTGTGTGTGTATATATATGCGTACCTGAGAGCATGTGTGTGTGTGTGTGTCTGCGGGTGTGTGTGTGTGTATTGAGCAATGTTTTCCGTCTGGGGGTGGGGGGGGTAAGAGGGGGGGGGGGGCTGCTTGGGGGATTAGGCGGGAGGGAGCATCTCTGGCGGACGCCGGCCGACGCGGCAGATCGCTGCCATTCCTGAGCCCCGGACGGGCAGGGAAAAGGGGCCGCCGCAGAGGTGCATTGTGGGGGAAGAGAGGGGCCGGGATGAGGGATGGGCGGGTGAATGCATGGACAAATGGATGGATGGATGAATAAATAAATTTACAAATGGATACGTGGATGGATGGAAGGAAGACGGATGGATGAATGCATGAATAAAGGGATAAATGAATGCATGGCTGGATGAATAAATTTATTTATGGATGGATGATGTATGGATGTGTTGAATATGGGTGGATGGATGAATGCATGCATAAATGGATAAATGGATGGATGAATAACTCGATGCACTACCGTTCAACGGTTTGGGGTCACCCAGACAATTTCTTGTTCTTTCCATGAAAACTCACACTTTTATTCAACAGTTTTCAGCTGTTCTAACATAATTGCTCAAGGGCTTTCTAATCATCAATTAACCTTTTAACACGATTAGTAAAACAATGTACCATTAGAACAAGGGAGCGACGGTTGCTTGGGAATGGGCCTCTCGACACCGACGTAGATATTCCGTTAAAAATCAGCCGTTTTTCCGCTAGACTAGTAATTTACGAACTCCACAATGTCTAGACGGTATCTCTGATTCATTTAATGTTATCTTCATTGCGAAAAACAGTTCTTTAAAAAATAAGGACATTTCTAATTCATCCCAAACTCTTAAACGGCGGTGTTTATGGGTGGTTACATGGCGTGATGAATCCGTCCGCACAGATGGACGATGTGCATCGACATATGGCCGTCTAACGGACACATGGGGGGGACAGGAGCGTCAATAGAGCCATGACAGGATCGATAGAGTAGATCACTCCAATGTGTCTCAAGGTGCTCGCCCCGACCAAGGTTCACCTCACTCAGGCCTGGACCAACAGCGAGCTGACCCCGCCGTCGCTCCACTCCCGCCATCACTCCTGCTGTCAGGAAGTGGTTCTCCGGGGGAGGATCCGGACGGGAACCGGCAGCGCCTGCAGGGTTGATCCACGTCTAATTTATGCTGCGGCGCTCGGAGGAGGCAGACGTATTGTCTTAAGGGAGAGAGATCTACGCAGGGTTCAGGCCTGTGTCAGACCCAAGGCATGGCTGGGAGTGACTGTGTTATGAGTCACTTTATTTTCCGTCTTTTTCCCCGCACCCATGCTGGGTTTATGTAGAATAACAACGAGTCCCTAACAGCACCCCTCTCCGACGCTGTGATGGGGCTGAACACTTTTGGTGGGGGGGGGGGGTTGAAGGATTAAGGTTGCTCTTTATAATTAAAATACGACGTTGCTGTGTTACAATGTCACATCGCCTCTTAATGTAATCTATGTGTATCATATCGTATATATTCCCCCTCCTCGTTTCAGACTTTGGAGGAGTAGGCACATTCCATTCTCATCGGGATTAAGCAGAAAGGCTTTTTAAAAAAAAAGAGATTCTATTCCTATCCCCATTTCGATTCATCACCGACATGATCTCATCAAAGAAACATGAGGTGGTAGCACTAACTGCTGCACTAAATTCAGCCCTACTTGGCCTGGCCGCACAACCCCGAAATCATATTTCCTCTGACTGCCTGTGCTGTTCTCACACTTTGTGCAACTTACTGTCCTCCTTCTCAAAGTATAAAGTTTGCAGAAGTGCTGCAGCGTCTTCCAAGGGATTTCATATTTGTAATGCTTTAATTGCTTTCATTTTGAAAAGGGATTTCCATGCGAACAATTAAGGAGAAAGTTAAAAAAAAAGAAAAGTTTTGTGTATGTATAAAGCAGAAAAATATGCAAGGGTTCCTTTACTCTTTCTCCCTCTTATTATATTGGGTTTCGGTGTTTTGTGTTCACCGAATACTGAACTCCAATGTCTTTCCACCTACCACCTATACATAATATCCTGGTACAGAACAAGGGAGAACCTATTTCCAAAACGTCCGTAACGTTTCAGGAAAAGGCTTACAGGGATATGCTTCCAAGGAGATCGCACAAGTGAATGAGGACGCGAGTAATACAGGAAATCCCCTTCAGGCTCCGAGAATGCTCTAAAGTGTGAAGAGCATTTGGTAAATTGTCTTTTCTCAGACGACCACTGATCCCAAGAAAGCAGGATTAAAGAGGTCTGTTTTCCTTGTTTCACTGCGCTTTTCGGGGGACTTTTGTCACACCTGAGGAGAGCTCCGTCTTAGATGTAGCCTTTCACATTTCAAAATGTCAGCCACATCAACCACACCACTACTCACGCTAGCCGCGGTTTGTCTACCAGGGAAAATGTGGTCTTAATTTATTATTCTCACTCCCATGAACGGCTTGGCAGGTGGTCCATGGGAGCTGGTACATGGGAGGGGAAACAGCGAGCCATAAATTACGCTGGGAAAGTGGGAAATTCCACACAGATCTTAAGCTAGTTTGCGATGACGAGTGGAAATGGCTCCTGCTAACCCTGCCAGCGGGGAGTTATTTTTTCCCGTATTTCACAATTATCAGACCAGGACCGATGTCTTTAAACTTTGTTTAAACCCTAACACCTTTCACTCTGCTTGTTGGCTAATCTCCACGCTAATCGTGGGGTCTAATCTTCAAGGGCTAATCTTTTGGCTGTCTCCTCCTTTCGCCCTTAGACAAACTGCTACTACCACGGTGAAGTGGACGGCCACGCTAGCTCCGACGTCAGCCTCAGCACCTGCACTGGGATCAGGTAGGCACCGTGGGACCCCACCCCACCTGACCCCCATCCAGCGTACAACACATGCTGGGGACGCTATGCAGACCCCCACCGCGCTCTCAGCTCATGCTAGGCATGACGTTACGTCTGGGCCAGCATGCCTAATGCATCTGTGATCTGTGGGCTGCGAAGCCCGAAGTGAAGGCAGAGATATCGAGCTCTTCCTCCTCCTCCTCCACATGCACTCAGGGGTGAATGACTGCCGGATGAGCGTCCAGACAGGACTTTATGGGATGTGAATTATGAATGAGCCAGCGTGACATGTATACGTTACGGGAAAGCAGCATCAGACATACTGTAATGCCATAGATATTTCTAAAGCTTTACGGCTGCATGTATACATAAACACAACCCTTGACGTGCGTTGTTTTATGAAGCTTGAGACAAATAAAGATGTTCCCCTCTGATATCAAATAGGGGGAATTATCTGTACGGGTGATATCAGAAAATAAGAAAAAAGAGTGTCACCTTAAATCAACCGCGCTGCTTTTAGAACATGGAAAACAGTAGAACGAGAAACAGTACTCATATTTTCCCCATGGGTTGTTTGGTCGAAGGCGTGTGTGTGTACCAACACGTTGTGTGTGTGTTTCCCACTGATCCTTAGATCAGTGTTATCAGTTGTTGAGATGTGCAACCGATTGGCTCAATTCTGGAGCCTTGAGACGTACAATTCCGATTTTTAATTAAATTAATCATGACACACTTTTCAGACCTTAGGCCTTTAACAATGATCGCCTCAAGTTCACCCATTAATTTACATTTACATTCAGCGACTCACAACGGTTCACACACACCGACGGTGGTGTCAACCATGCAGGGCGACAGCCAGCTCATCGGGAGCAGTCAGGGTGAGGCCGGCGTCTTGCTCAGGGACACCTCGTCACTCGAGCTAGGAGGAGCCGGGGATCGAACTAGCAAACTTCCGTCCAGACGTCGACACACCGACGGCTGGTTCCCTGTAGTCGATGGTCCTCAGTAAACGTCCGTCCTCTCTGTGTGTTTCCGTCGTTCCCCGCTCAGAGGCCTCGTCTCGCTGGGGGAGGCTGCGTACGTTCTGGAGCCCTCACCGGGCCGCTCCGACGGCACCCACCGGGTCTACCGCGCAGAACACCTGGCGCTCCCCGCGGGCTCCTGCGGGCACCACCTCAACCTGTCCAGCCCCGCCGGAGCACCGCCACACCACAGCCCTCGCCCGACGAGGGACGGCAGCCAGGCGGCCAGGGACTCCGGCGGCAGGGTAAGGTCACACTGTCGGTTTAATGGATCCATGTCTGTTTTTAACCTCGTCAGAGAGTCTGCGATAATGATCAGCCCACGGTTCTGAGAGGAATTCACAGATGATTTGCATGCCTGATGTCGTTGGTCCGAGACCTGAGTTCTCCATGGGTCTGATTTGGAAAGATTAGGTCCAACTTCTCAGCAATTCTTTAGCCCATAATGAGTTTTCGTAGCGAACAATACTCTTTGAATATTGAGATTTGCAGAACCTAGCACATTGGTTGACTCTTTTTCATTATGAATTGTATACTTTACTATTATTTACTATTATATATTTAACATCAATTACATTTTAAATGTAATATTTAATATAATTGTAAAGTTTTTTATCTATGTATTTTATCTATATTTTTTACTACATCTTGTGTTCTAATCTTTAATTATTATCCTTCAGTATTATCTAAACGCAGTGGTGCCTGTTATTAAATAACCGGTTAACCCATCATAGAGTGAAGGGATCAGTTCTTCCTAGTCTGCTAGGGGGCCCGTTGGGTGCTAGCAATAGAGGACAAATTGTTAGGGCAGTGTGAGGATCATTTCCCAGCGGGCTCCTCTTCCTTCCACCACCTTCGCTGTCGTAATGGCCGGTCGCTGACGGGAAGGCAGGAGAAATAGTGCAACCTTTCAACCACTTTATAGGGATAATTTGTGAGATATAAGTGTCACCGTTTATTTCACAAAAGGAGAGACCATGGAGTGATTCTCTTCCCCACCTCTCCATTCTTTACCACCCGTCCATAGGGTGTAGTCTATAGAGAGCTGAAGCCACAGCGTTTACAGGCTTTAGATGTCAGCAGACTCTTGTGTCTCCATTGTCCCTTTTACCACGATGACCTGTCTTCGTAGAATAAAAGAGATAGCACACACACCTCACATCTCTAGGTCTCTCGGTATCTGTCTGTGTCTCTCTTTTCTGTCTCGGCCTCTCTCTATCTGTCTCTCTCTCTATCTGTCTCTCTCTCTCTCTCTCTGTTTCTCTCAATTTTCAACTCAATTAAAAAAAGCTTAAAGGTTGAGTATGGGATTTGCAAAACGCCAGCAGATTTTGAAAACACACAACTCAAATGGTCCTACCCCGTCTCCTTCAACGCTGACTCTGACTTCCACCCATTCCAGTACATGGACGCGCAATCATGCACGACGAGCGAACACAGATGCGCGAGAGCGAAGCCATTAGCTAGTTAGCTAGCTCCAGTAGCTACCGCAGGATAACAACAAACAGAAGTTTGCTCTGGGTCACGAGCTTTGAGTACGTGCACGAAGGGGTCACGCGCGGGGAGGGGGAGTGCAGTACGACCGTTTGATTGACGCACTTACTGTCCAATGCCACTCGGTGAGTCTGGAAATCATTGGCTGGAGTTTTTCGAGCCCTGCCCGTTCTACAGATGATTGACTTGTTTAATTTTCATGTCAGTACTTCTAACTCATGCCTGTTAGAAGCACTGTTAGAAGCACTTACTGGCTGCAAGTGGGTTATGATAAGGATTTCAAGTAATTTTGCAAAAATGGCCAAAAAAGAGAATTCCATACCCGACCTTTAAAGAAGAGGAACAAACGTGAATAATTTGGAGATCAAAATATAACATGCTAATTAATAAATAGCACATATATACATATCAAATATTAGAATATTGAATACTAAATATATAAGAGTCAAATGTGGAATGGTATATAACTCCAGTATCAACAGAAACATCAAAGACACACTGTACAACAGTGAGGATGTGCAACAGTGCCATCATTGTGATCGATCTATCTCTATCACTCTACCCATCGATCCATCTCGCTCACCCAAGTGAGATTTCAGTGATAAAGCACTCAACAATCACTGGCTGATCTCTGGTCTGTCAGGGCTGAGATCCATCAACGGTAGCCTCGGAATACACCAGGCACGCCATAGATCTTGGGTGGACATCGGCAGACATCGGCATGGACAGAAATAGCGAGAATTTACCACCCCGATAAACGTCTACCTCCATTTGTCACCGAGTTGGGTACTGTGGGTCCCCGCGGCAGCCTTGCCAGCTAAGTACTGCTCAATCTCAGGGCTCCTGCATAAGCTCTCACTTATGGGCTGTTTCCCGGAGCTCCGTCTCGACGCAGACTTCACGCTCTCTCTCTCTCTCTCTCTCTCCATACAGACGTCATTGTCGTGGTTGATTCCTTCGCGTCCCCGTGCAGCGACGTGTACAGGGCTGGCTCATTGTGCGCGGCCGGGGCCTGCCTGTTAGTGCTGATGTCGGGCCGATAGAATGAAATGGATTATGGACGACGGGCCATGCAGCGGGAGCTTACTCACCCTGACAACAGCACAATGCGCTGAGCACGGGCCGCCAACACAGACAAGGGAGACTTATGACCCCGGATGATTT
>OLKM01002516.1:0-22500 GCA_900291075.1 Melanogrammus aeglefinus
AAAAGAGTCGGCCCGAGGATAGTGGTGTTAACAACGGTGGGGCTCGGTCGGCAGAGAATCTAACACTGACTGGTCTGGAACTACTTAGCAGGGTGTCCATAGGCCAATAATAGAGAGTATTAAGGCCGCCAATCAGAATACGAGTATTCCCCTGGCGCACCGAAAAAAAACACATTTTCGGTTTGCGAAAATCATATCAAAAAATTAAAAAAAGAAAAAAAAGAAAGCGGGTGGGTGTTCATGTGACTGCGATAAGTTATGTCTATTACCAGAACAGTTAGTGGCGTTCAGCAAAATCTAGTTCTACTGTAGGCTACTAGGAAAATCACTACAACACAACGTACCATTAGGCCTAGCTATTCTATTTAGTAACATATTTATTAATTAGGCTATTGGCTGCTCCAACCCAAGTCAGCCCAGCTGGCGACAGTAGTTCGTTTTTTCACTCCCGCATTTTCTGAGACCAAATAAGCAGACATTAATTTTTTGAAATAGGTCCTAGTCTGTTGTAAGTACAAACAATCAATTCATAAAGTAAAAAAACATTAAGAGAAGACATCAAGGTATCTACCAGAACATCTCCTATTTAATTCTCATATAATATTAATTCTCATGGAATTATATAGGCCTATCAATATTCAAATTAGCATGTGTGCGCGTTCCCTGATGGCAGGTAAGCTCGCTTCCATGTTGTTTGATAAGCACGCCCCTCATTGATTCGGCACACAAACAGCTCACAGGACTCGTCCTGTTTTGGTCGATTTGGTTTTTTATGCTGGCTATGTGTCCGTTTCTGTTCAACCTATCAATCAATTTATGGTCAGAGTGTAGAGGAAAAATATGGGAATTTCACTTGACCATTTCTTTGTAGCTATTAATAATAGGCTATCTTATCAAACGGACGGAGACATGCTTTCATGATGCTTTGTCTGGATGTGTGTGTGTGTGTGTGGGTGTGTGTGTGTGTGTTGTGCGTGTGCGTGTGTGTGTGTGGTGCGTGTGCGTGTATATGTATGCTATGTGTAGCGTGTAACTATGATTCGTAGACCTAGTAAGAATCAAATGAAACAAATTAGTTCATTGGGATCAATTGAAAACTTTGAGTTCTTGTGGACGGAGGAGAAAGCACACACAACAAAACAATGTGGCGCATTAACCAGTTTTATGTCCCTTGGCTTTGTGAAAACACGTCACACACATACTGTTTTCCAATATAAAATCAATACCCCCGCACCCTACTTCAACGTCCCTGCATAGCCAAGAACAAGATAATAGATCGTATAGGTACAATAAAGATCAAGCCATAGCTAGCCATTCTAAAAAGAACAGATGAAGCACTACTCTTGTTTCCTTCGCGTTTGCCTACAGAGCGACCCACCTGCATTTAATATATCCGTGAATTGTTACAATTTCTCAGAATATAAGCGAAAGTAGAAACGGGTGGCCAAAGATGTCGTAATGTTAGTTATCACAGACAATGTTAAGTTAGAAACGGTGCCAAAAGCTGTCAACATGTTATACGCAGACATTCAATATAACATGATATTCTGTACGAGCTCCTTAAGGACGTTAGGAGAACGCTGCGGACAGAACCTTAGTTTTGAGTGTCTCAGTGACAGACAAATACTTCCCATTGAGATACATGAGCTTTGAAAATGTGTCTCTGACCGAAAAATTTGAAATACGTGTCGTGATCAAGAAAAATACGCGACAAACCACCCACTTTTTACGCTTTTTGACTGGAACAGAGATGGCTTCTCAGAAAAATCCATCTGGGTCTGGAGGAGGCCAGACGTTCTGATCTGGTTGCCGAAAGGATCAGAGGAGCTCGGACCGCACCACGCGTTTGTTGTTGCTGGGTCTCCCATTTGTACGTTGCTAAGCGCCGTGTAAAGACGTCACACCCGGGTTTCGCGGCAGCCGTGTATGACGACCCCGCACAGTCGAGGAGGGCACCAGTTGTAATGGAAACACAACCAAAACGACGCCGAGTGTCGTGAGCCGTATCGAGCCAGCACGTGCTAGTGGAAATGCGCCATAATGTGAATCAATTTCAGAACTTTAACTACAAGTGTATCAACTTTTTCAGTTAAGAATGTTAACAAAAAGAGGAACTGGCTCAGTACCTAAATATGAAATCAATGTATTTTCAAATGATGGGACCAAAAAAAGGCTATATCTATCGAACTCTGAACTTCTGATGCCAATCATAACATATGACAATGTTACTGACAGAAAACATTTTGAAATTATCTGCATTTACAACTGTAGTTTTGAAATACTGAGGAGAGGTTAAAAAAGCATTTTTATTGCTTACTATATGCTATCACGTATGTAATCCGGTGTGGAACTCTGAATAAACACAAAAATTGCCAAACAAGTTAGTGTTTGGTGCTGTTCCTGGTATTTTCAGGCCACATTTACACTGGCCACATTAGCTTAGATGAAAAACTAACAATATTAATAATATAACTGTTCAAGAACAAATTGACTGAATGTTTCTTGTAATCAGACTAGTATTACTTTTCATACAAGTTCTACAGTCTTCTTCTTAACATCACATGATGTGCTGTGGTCAAGACACTGATTGTATACACGCAGGGTGTGGCGTCCTGCCGGTTCAAGTAAAGAACTGAAACTGATAAAACCAGCTGTCTCTCACCACAGCAACATCATGTGACATTTAGAAAGAGACTGCAGAACATAAAAATCAAAACGTATCAGGGTATGAAAAGTAATACTATTATATGTGTATATTATTACACTATATATATTATCACACTAGTAGTTAGTTTCGTCGTCTGAGACGTCTCGCTAGCCTCGTACACTCCTCTGGGATCAGCTCTTTCAACAACAACCGCACATCTCCTTTCTCACACGCAGTCCAGCTCCCTGCATTAGCATAACATCCATCGTACGCGTGGAAGCTGTCCAGAGTCATACGGAGTTGGTCGCTAATAAAATCAACCAGGACTCGCAGTTATCCTCTTCAGATGTCTCTCACTTATTGAAAGGATGCCTATTGCAAGTAATTTATTGTCTGAATATTTGAGGACCAAGCTCAAAATAAACGTTGATAAAACTCCAAAGTCTCCATGTGTGGTTGTAGTTGTTCCTCTGACCCGAAGTCAGAGGAACAACTTTTGCAATAATCTCGCAAAGAGTTTTGCGAATCTCGCAAACACATAATATTTTTTTCCTCCATGTCCCTTGCGGGCTCCGTAGTTTTGCGCCGTGGCGCAGCAAACAAATATTAGTGCCGTAGTGCTGGTTGATGTGTCCTCCCGTGGCACGCTTTCTGGCGAGCTGTGAGACGCAAAGCAAAGCCGGGATTCACGTGAGTCGTTCCAGACAATGCACTCAGGGCGGCCGAGCAGGCTACTCGCTGGCTAAGTGTTGGAACTCTTCTTGCTGAGTCGAGCTGACTAGCTTTCCGTTGTCTCCTCGTTGAGAACGCTAACCGGTTTCTCTTCAGTAGTTGCACATAACTCACAAGCTACTTACATTTACATTGACATATAGGGCATTTAGCAGACGCTTTTATCCAAAGCGACTTACAATAAGTACTGCTGTAAAATGTCCATAAGACTCACTATCCGTGCAGTCCAAAGGCACATTACGGCTATAAGACCATAAACTTGAGTTATTACCACTTATTTACAGCTATCATGCACACGCAATTCTCACTCCTCTCTCCTTCCACTGTTTTCTTCCTCTTCCCCCGCAAACTTTCACCCGACGTCTCTGATTGGTTTTACTCCAAATACATACATTTAACACATTTTATAATCATAAAGTAACTATATTAAACATTTTTAGCATTTAGAAAACCCGTATGAAAGTAAAATAAACAAAATGAAATTACAATGAGGAAACACTGAAATACCCCAAATTCCCATAGGGCTACAATCTGTTTCCAGGCCGTGAGGGAAGGTTTGGTCGCACATCTCAACAGACTCTTATTGAGAAGACCAGTCCAACTGCTATATCCTTTAAAGATGAATGAGTGAAGAACTATGGGTCCATCGGGGGGGAGGATGTTGTAACTTTGACATTTGCACATTTTTTACATTTACATTTACATTTAGGGCATTTAGCAGATGCTTTTATCCAAAGCGACTTACAATAAGTACATTTGTCATAAGAAGTGCAACAATATATCGCTATCGGTACAGTAAGGATGTTCATAGAACCAAGTGCAAGTACAACAATCACTAGGCTAACCAATTCCCCATGTTTACAGCAATGATAGCAGCTATTGCAATTGCCTACACAGTTAAGTTACTATAATACAATACAATACAATCAACACAATACAATACATGTACTAGATGGGCCAGAGGGGGGAGGGTGGGCTATGCAGAGTCGAGGTGGGACTCTGAACACGTGAGTCTTGAGTCTTTTTCGGAAGATAGTGAGAAACTCTGCGGTCCTGAGAACGGCAGGGAGCTGGTTCCACCACTGAGGTCCCAAAACCGAGAGGAGTTGTGACTTTGCTGAACGACCTTTGTTAGCTCTTAGCGATGGACGGGTACAGACGTCCAGCTGAGGTAGTTGAGCGGAGCGATCGAGCTGGGGTGTGGTGGCTTTAGCAATGCTTGGAGGTAGGCAGGGGGCAGTTCATCGACTGCTTGTATGCAGTACCATCGTCCTAAATTTTATGTGAGCTACTACAGGGAGCCAGTGGAAGGTCCGGAAGAGGGGGGTCACTTTGGAGAACTTCGTAGGTTGAACACGAGGCGCGCTGCCACATTCTGGATGCGCTGGCAAAGGTTTAATCGCAGAGGCAGGAAGTCCAGTCAGGAGTGAGTTGCAGTAGTCGAGGCGGGAGATGACCAGTGATTAGATAGAAGCTGAGCTGCTTCCTTGTGAGGAAGGGCCGGATTCTGCGGATGTTGTAAAGTGCAAATCTGCAGGATCGGCCACCGCAGTGATATTTGCAGTGCAGCATAACTGATTGTCCAATACCACACCGAGATTTCTGGCAGTTGGAGAAGGAGATACAGTTGATGTTCTCAACGGTGACCAGTAAGTCCATGTGTGGGCAATCTTTCCCTGGGATTAGGAGGAGCTCAGTTTTGTTGAGGTTAAGCTCAGTGATGGGCAGTTGTCCAGGTGCTGACCGTCCGCCAGACATCCGATATGTGTGTTCAATCAGGGCTTTATCCGATGAGGGGAAAGAGAGGAATAGTTGAGTGTCTCAGCATAGCAGTGATAAGAAAAGCCATGTGACACAATTACAGAGCCTTAGATATCTGGTATAGAGGAGAACAGAAGAGGCCCCAGTACAGAGCCTTGGGGACCCAGGTTTCAAAGTGTGCAGGTTTGGACAAGGGGCCATTCCATGTCACTTGATAGGTGCGGTTCATCAGGTAAGATGTGAACCAGGAAAGAGCAGATTCAGCGATTCCAAGTTCAGCAAGAGTGGCAAGGAGGATCTGGTGGTTCACCGTGTCAAATACTGCGGACAGGTCGAGGAGAATGAGAACCGATGAGAGGGTAGAGGCTGTGGCAGCACGGAGGGACTCAGTCACCGCGAGGAGAGCCCTCTCGGTAGAGTGTGCCTTCTTGAAGCCTGACTGGTGAGGGTCAAGCAGGTTGTTAGATGAGAGATAGGAGGACAGTTGGTTAGCAATGGCACGTTCCAGTGTTTTAGAGAGGAAGAAAGAAGAGATACCGGTCTGTAGTTCTGGATGTCGGCAGTATTAAGAGTTGGTTTTTTGAGGAGAGGCTTTATTCTAGCAGTCTTGAAGGATCCTGGAACAATGCTGAAGTGAGGGGAGGAGTTGATAAGTGAGGTGAGAAATGGCAGAATGTCGCTTGAGACATCCTGGAGGAGAGAGGAGGGGATAGCATCAAGGGGGCAGGTGGTGGCATGGTTAGATGTTATTATTCCGTTGACCTCGTCAGAGGTGAGAGGGCTAAATTGGGTAAAGACGGAGGAGGAGGGGATTGGTGGAGGGAGGATGGAGGCAGGGATGAAGGAGGAGCTGATGTCCTTCACTTTCTGGGTAAAGTAGGTAACAAAGTCATCAGCAGTGAGGCAGGAAGGAGGTGGGGGTGAGGGAGGGTTGAGGAGGTCGAAAAAACAGGGCAAACCAGTTTTCTGGGGTTTGAGGCGGAGGAGTTGATTTTGGTCCGGTAGAAGGCAGATTTGGTTGTTGACACACTAAAATCAGAAAGAAGGGAAAGATAGTGGGATAGATCATTGGGACAGTCGGATCTCTTCCATTTCCTCTCCGCTGCTCGCAACTTTGTTCTACAAGTCCGCAGAGGATCGGACAGCCAAGGAGGGGGGGGGGGGGGGGGGGGGGGTGAGGATCGCGCTGGTCTGGAGTGGAAGGGACAGAGGGAATCCAAGGAGGAGGAGAGGAGGATAGCAGAGTGTCTGAAGATTCATATGTAGATAGTTGGGAGAATCGTTCGATAGAAGGTAGTGAAGACAGAACAGTAGAGGCGAAGGTAGAGGGAGAGAGGGATTTAAGGTTACGGCGAGTGGTGACAATGCGGGGACTAGAGAGGCTTGGGGGGAGAGAATTTCAAGGGGAGAGAAAAATCAACAAAGTGATGGTCAGACACAGGGAGCGGGGTAACGGAGAGAGCAGAGGTGCCGCAGGACCTAGTGAATATTAGGTCAAGCTGGTTCCCGGCCCTGTGTGTGGGAGGAGAAGGGGTTAGTGTTAAGTCGAAGGTGGCGAAAAAGTTGGTTAGTTCAGGTGAGTGCCAATTCTCTGGCAGGATGTTGAAGTCGCCGAGGATAACGAGTGTGGTGTCCATCCTCAGGAAAGCAGCTGAGGAGGGCGTCCATCTCATCATAGAAGTCACGGAAGGGACCTGGCGGACGGTAGATCAACCACACAATGGAGAGCTTGATAGGGATGGTGACAGTGACAGCGTGGAGTTCAAACGCCGATCTGCCCAAGTGTTCTAGCGGAAGGACCTGGTAGGACCACATGGGCGAGATGAGGAGTCCGGTCCCTCCTCCTCGCACAGATGGTCTAGGGGTGTGCGAGAATGAGTAGACGGTGGAGAGGGCAGCAGGAGTAGCAGAGTTCTCTGGAGTGATCCAAGTCTCTGTCAGGGCCAGGAAGTGTAGGGTCATGAGGGACGCGTAGGCTGAAATCGAAAATCGCAGTTCCAGAGTCCTCCCATCACCTCAAAGTCAGTGTTAGCAAGGGTAGGTGGATGGCACAGGTTAGACGGGTTACTGCCCCGAGCAGAGGAGCTACGGTAACGCGTCTACGGGTGGAAATCCTGACAATGAGGGACTTACGACACATACGCTACAATAGGGCAGAGATGAACTCCCGGGCTTCCTCGAGGGACTCGCTTGGTCTTTGTTTCCCCGGGTCTTGACTCCCACAGAGAGACTCGCTTGGTCTTTGTTTCCCGGGTCTTGACTCCCACAGAGAGACTCCCTTGGTCTTTGTTTCCCGGGTCTTGACTCCCCACAGAGAGACTCCCTTGGTCTTTGTTTCCTGGGTCCTGATGCTACAGCTGATGCTAATAATAAGCTAGCCCTTAAGTGGGCAAGGTAGCTCAGGCAGGACTTAGCTCCGCCCAGCTATCAAGGCTTTTGTTTCCCACCCTAAGTGGCAGAAACTAGCAAGCACGACCGCTTAACTGATCACAACAGAACAGGCCTAAATCACACTGGAGTAACAGATGGAAAGTTAGAACAAGCAATTGTAATTCTAAACACTAGGAGTCTTAGTAACCAAACTCATCTACAGCGCAGATATGAAAAACCTTCTTGGAAGACGAAAATGTATATATACATTTTTTCAGTTTAATTATTGAATATTTATTTGTTTACATTGCAACAATATATTTGTTTTTGCAAGATACATTTATTTGGATGCATTTAATGTGCCTAATTGCATATTCACAGGGGTTATTACTGTGGAGATTTACATTGGCAAAATAGTTCCTGTGGTTTAAAGGACTACGTTACCAAAAGATGCATTGCACTTGTACTTCCTGTATGTGCTACGTGGACTAGAAAGAACAAGCGATGCTTTGAAAGATGTACATGTGCGAGATTGCTCAGTAAAGTTACCTGTCTTTTACAAAGGATTTCGACTCCATTTCATTTGCAATCTAGTTATAGATTACATCAAGCATGTATTCTGCTAACTGCACTGTCCATAACTATTTGATTGGACTTCATTGGTTACTTAGGCTATTTCTTTATTTTTTCGTTGATTTAGTCGGATCGTTTGTGGGATGTTGCGGATGAATAATTTCACTGAGACTGCATGCACTCAACAACCAATCACCGTACTGACCACTTCTAAAACTTTTTCACGAGAATCGACTTAAGGGCACGCTTAGTTCAATCTCAGTGACCTGTCCTTAGTATTGATTAGGTCTTAGCGGCTTTGTGAAATACTCACACTTTAGGGAAGTTGTGCTGGCGCCTCCTGGTGCACCGTTTTCTTATGAACGTACGGGACTGGGCCCTGGGAGCTGGTTCTGCTCTGAAGGGTAAGGCTGGAATTTGAGAGCGGCACCGTTACAGGAGCTTTGGAAATAAACGGGGAAGAACACGGACACTGAACCCGCTCTGGAACCAACTGATACATGGTCTTTAAATCCCACAAAGAATACTTTCATGCAACGTGTTAATATCCCCACAGAAATAGACTGTCCAAGGATAATAACCAAATATAAAAACACACGGTCACTAAGGTCACTAGTGTAACAGTGTAAATAATTACTTTCTTTTATTTGTTAAATTCTGTTAAACTTGGGACTCCAACCAATATTTGATATTTTATTCTGAAAGTCCACGGCGGAAGTTTGTGTTTGAAAGTAGCAGAAGCAACCAAGCTTACGTTGTGGTAAGTCGCCATTCTGTCCGCTTGTACATAAGTTCACCTATAAATGCAAACCATGTAAAGTACGATGTTTAAAATATAGCCTAACATGGAACATCTAATGTTACATGCTGTAAGGCGTTTTGTTGGTTTGTTTGTGATGTTTGAAGAGTTCTTGAGCACGAAGTGTATGTGCGCGCTAATGCGGGACCCCTCTTTTATAGTTCGAACGGACTGCGGCTGAATAGGATATATTTGTGAACACTGGTTGTGTGATTGTCCCATGTTGATGTTGCAGGTATGTTCACTTAATGTTCTTTGTTTGTAAATACCACTATACGATCATTTGAAGTTTGTGTTTAAAAGTTCAGAAGCAACCAAGCTTGTATTTTGTGTTTGAACGGACTACGGCTGAATAGGTATATACTGTATGTCAGGGCTATTCAACTTCAATAGCAAGTGGGCCAAATATGAAAATCACTGGGGGTTCGTGGGCCGCACAGAATATTTGTAAACTAATGGCTAAAAAATAACTCTTGATAATAGAGAATGAATGACACATACAGTATCCACTTTTTCCCCCACTTTAATACTTTCACAAAAGGGCTTTTATAACCAAGGTCCATATTTATATGAATGCTACATTCAAGATTAACAAAGCAAAGCCATCTGACCATAGATGGGACTGTTCACAACATAGATAGAGATAAACAATTTCAAACATAGCAGTCCATACAAAATAATTAACATAAAACTGAACTGTTTTCACAGAGACTGATATTGTTTTTTAACATGTTTTGACCAAAAGTTCTCCCTCAGACTGCAAGTTTTTAAACAACAAAGTAAATTGCACATTCATCATTTAAGTCTGAGAGATGCTGTCATAGAAGACATTACCATTAGCATCACACTGCTGTCATTCTGAGCCTTTTCAGGTTAATGTGAAAAATTGCACTGCCTTGACCTTGCTATTTCAACATAGTTTGGCTCATATGTAGTCAGGGCAATCCTCAGACAGTCATGCAACTTTTCATTGGTCATGGAGCAACGTGCCCTTGTTTTTATGGCATTCATATGAGAAAAACTAGACTCGCATGAATAAGTGGACCCAAACATTGTCAGTATTAGCAAGGCCACTTTCCTCATTGTGGGGTACTGGTATTGGTTCACATGGTTAGACCAAAAGCTCTCTGCACCCTCAGACTGCAAGTACTGTTTTGAAGCAAAGGAGGATTGCACATCAACCATTTCCAACTGAAAGATGCTCTCATCAATAGAAGACATTACCTCTTTTACTTTTGCACAAAAGTCTGCCTCAGGTTTGATAGAAAAGGGGTCACGAGCAAAGTGCAATACCTCAATGGGAATGTTGAACCCTTTGAATCTCTCAGTAAAGTTCTCAGTCAGTTTTGTCATGAAATCTGTCATGACGGGCGTTATCCGTGCCTCAGGTGCTGTGTTCATGAATCCACGCAGTCGTGGAAAGTGCAGCAGTCCTGTTGCTGATAAGTCTGTTGTGAAAATGGTTAGCTTTGTTTTGAAAGCACAAAGCTTCTCAACCAAATCAGCAATAGACTTTTCTCGTCCCTGCAGTTCAAGATTCAGGGTGTTCAAGTGTTTGAAAATGTCACACAGAAAGTACACTTCTGCCATGAACTGTTCATCCAGCATGCGCTCCAGGAGGTTTGCTGCCCGTTTGTGTTTACACACGCGAAGGAAAGACACAATCTCTTGGTGGAGCTCACAGAAACGGTCCAAAACATTCCCCTTGCTAAGCCACCTGACATCGTTATGAACAAGTAAGTCCGTGTGTTCCGCAAACATGTCGGCAAGCATCATACGGAAAAGGCGGTGTTGTAGGCTGGAGGTTGAGCGGATGAAATTCACAATATTCATGGACGGTGTCCATGGTGTTTTTCAGATCACCGCTCAACTTTGCACACAACACAGACTGATGAATGATGCAGTGTAAAAACTGCATGTGTGGAGCTATGGTTGATAGCCTCGCTGTCAGCCCTTGTAATCTACCAATCATTGCTGGAGCGCCATCGGTGACCAAAAGGCAAACTTTCTGTAAATCCAGTTCACGCTCGTCAAAAAATGCGACAATCTTTTGAAATATCGCCTCACCTGTGGTGTGTCCCTCCATCGGAATAAGCCCCACAAGTTCTTCTCTAAAGCGCACTCCATCATGAAATCTGACATAAATGCATAGCTGAGCCATGTCAGTACAGTCGGTTGATTCATCCACAGCGATGCTCATAACATCAGTTTTTTTTAGGCTATCCAAAAGCTGCCTTGATACATCCTTTGCGAGTAATTCCACTCTGCGAAGAGTTGATGTATCCGAGAGAGGCACTTTTTTAATGGATGAGGTGACGCTTTCCCTCACTTTTTCATCAACGACCACTTCATCAATGACAGCCAGCATACAATCTTTAACCGTCTCCGCCTCGGTAAAAGGCCTCTTCTGTCTGGTTAGTGTCCAGGCTACACGAAGGGATGCTATCATAGCCCTCTCCTGCTCCGTGCAAAATCGACCAAGGGTGGGCCTGACCGTGTTGAAAATGATGCTAGCAGACGCTGTATATTTTGCTTCGCGCGTTCATCCGGAGCCCTCCGGGAAACGAGCCGAAAACGAGCCGTGGTTTGACTTGTTAGTGCCGCTTCACGTTGTAATTCTTTCATCAACAGAACATGCATTCGTTGCACAGTAAACAGACCGGTTTCGTACTGGTCACGGCAGGCAAAATAAATAAATATTTTTCCGTCCATTCGCTCTGGAACTGGCGGTTTTCCGAGTCAATTTTCCGTTTCTTCGGTTTAGAGAGCGCCATGCTGGTGCCCAGCCCTGTCACCCATGAGCTCAGGCAACTGCAGAGCAGCGCTGTGATTGGTGCGATTGGCTGCATTTGGCTGCGTGATTGGCTACGCATCACACGCCTAGTTCACGTGCGTGACATAGATACTTATGAGTTAGATCCGGTTAGATCCAGATCAGAGCCGTTGTTGATGTAATAATTTTCATCGCTGTTATTTACTGGCAGTCTCGCGGGCCAGAAAAAAATTCAAACGGGCCGTATCCGGCCCGTGGGCCGCTAGTCGAATAGGCTTGCTGTATGTGAACACTGGTTGTGTGATTGTCCCATGTTGCAGCTAATAAACCAGTCCAGTGCTCCACCCAACCTGTCTCCGTGAGTTCATACCAGAAGCAGAAGAGCTGCAGTGTACCCAAGGTCACATTGGTGCCGTGACCCGGATCTCCTGCTGGACGGTGGCTTCTTCAGCGCGATCCGGGGATTCGTTTTCTACTGCTGCTCCTCTGAGTTCAGGTGGACATTTTATTTGGACTGTTGAGCTGTCAAAGAGCATATATATTTTTTCTGTTCATTTATTTTTTCAGGTGCTCTTTTGTAATTACTTTATTGCATGTTTTTTTGAGTGTGTACTTTTTTAGTTTTTTTTCACAATGCGTTTTAGTCAAGAGGGGTATAGCGCCCCTCGTGCCGTTGGCAGGGGGAGAGGAGTGTTGGGTTCTCCTATGTTCTTACAGTTTGGAACACCTGTGAACGGGCGTGGTATTGTTCTGGGGGGAAATGAGGGTACACCAGGGTTCCCTTTGATCGGTAGGGATGTGTCCCCTCCCCTAAGTCACCCTGTGGGTAATTCACATGAGCCTCAACACACCAGTTCTGATCTCCCAAGCCCTGAGGCCCTTGCCAATGAGATAGTCAATCAGTTGGGGGATGGAATTCAGCATGTTACTCAGAAGGTTGTACAGAACATTATAACCCAGCTCAGCCCATCTGTTAGTACCCCTTTAACCAATGCTTTCTCTTCGCCAACCAACGCTGACATGTTTTCTTCAAACATGCTTGAAGCCTCTCATGTACAGCTTGTATCCCACAGAAAATTTAAAGATCCTCCATGCTTCAGAGGGGAGAGCTCTGACTCTGTGTCTGTGAGAGAGTGATATTAAGAAAAGTAACCTGAGACCTGAGGAACAAGCTGAAGAGTTCCTTGTTCACCTTAGAGGTAAAGCTAAAGACATCGCCCGAGTTGGTACTAGAAATAGTGACATAGACATCACCCATGACCCTGAAGCTACCTATGGTCTCCTACGAAAGCACTTTGACTCTGCCCCATGCTCACCTCTCCCACTAGCAGACTTCAATACCACTCTGCCTGAGAAAGGGGAGGGGGCATTTGACTATTGGCTCAGGCTGCACTGTGCCGTTGACATTGCTGTTGAACGGCTAAAAAAGCATGGCAAGACGCTAGAAAGTCCTGGCACTGAGGTAACACACATGTTCATAAGAAACTGTCCCACCCCTGAGCTTTCTATGACCTTTCGTTCAAAGACTATGGACAAGTGGACTGCTCATGAAGTTCAGGAAATCTTATGCGAGAATCATTCAGGTCTGACATCCACCGTTAACAAGGTAGCCAGGGAGAGGGTAACAATGAACATACAGCAGACTGCTCCTCCACCACCTGTACCACCTACTGGGGGGCAGGGCGCGCCACAGTCACAGGCCACAGACTGCTACCCTTGAACGGCTTATCAACATGCTGGAGAAGGTGCTTTTGCAGAGTCGGGTCCATCCAGGCAGTCTGGCCCACGGCGTCCCAGAATTGAAGGATTACATGACGTACCTTGTTCTTTCTGTCGTGACACTGCTCACTCCGCCTTCACTCACTGCCATGACCATAGGCTCTGTTTTCAGTGTCAGTCACCAAACCACTCGAGTCTCGCTTGTCCTGGCCACACAGCCTCAAACACTCGTCAGCAGCCGGAAAACTAGTGGGTCCGCACTTCAGGGAGGACAGTGTGGACCATGATAGTGAGTCTCCCAGCTGTGACAGTGGAGGGTGACTTGAAATCTTTATATGAATCTCTTTGCTCCTTTGCACCGTCTGGAAAGACAGTAATTTTCCAATCAACACACAGACTTCAGAAATCTGACAGCTTGTTCTACACTGATGTTTGTGCTGCAGGTGGAGCTCAATTGAAAACCATGATTGATAGTGGTTCCATGTCATGTTCTATAAGTGAAGCTGCTGCTGCACGTCTCTTGCAACACTGCCCTGATTTGAATAGTAGTCCTGCTGATGACATTGTTGTTGTTGGTGCTGGAGGTCACCATGTTTATCCAAAAGCAGTCTATGATTTAGAGGTGGTTATCTATGGCTTCAAGTTGCTCATCCCAACACTGGTCATCCCTGGACAGACAGACGATATGATTGTTGGTAGTAACGCTATCAGACTGCTCATACACTTGATGAAAAAGTCTGAGGACTATTGGAGACTTCTAGCTGCACCAGTTGACATGGCAGATGATGACTGTAGCCAGTTCATATCCCTGCTCTCCAACTCTGAAAAGTGGCGGGGGGGGCCATGCCTGACAAGATCGGCACAGTAAAGTTAAGGCAGAGTATTACACTTAAACCTCTGTGTGAACACCTTGTCTGGGGCAAGTTGCCTGTATCTGCACCTTTGTCAGTGGGGAGCACAGTCGTCGAACCGACTCAGTCAAGATCAAGGCCCAGAAGTGTACTGGTTGGCCATGTTGTCACACCTCTGTCGGGTGACAGGTGGGTGTCCGTAAAACTGATCAATCCTAGAAGCAAGGCAGTGACTCTGAGGAGAAACTGCAAGATTGCAGATGTCTTCCCATGTGTCGCAGTTGAGGAAATGCCCTCACCTGAAAAGTGTTCTGTCAATATCCAAGATGTCTCAAAGGGCTCTGTGGTGACAAAGTCCCCTCAGCAGAGAAAAGAGGTCTTAAACGACTTGGGACTACAAGACTTGGATTTAGATGGCTGTGAGGTGTCTGATCAATGGAAAGATCGACTTTTGGAGCTCGTTGTGAAGTATGAGTCGGTCTTCTCAAGGGATAAGATGGACTGCGGGGAGGTTACGGACTAGTCCACAAAATAGACCTTGTGGACGAGAGGCCGTTTCGCCTACCGTACCGCCGAGTTCCACCAACACAGTACGAGAAGTTGAGAACCGCATTGAATGAGATGGAGGAAAGAGGCATTATCCGGAAGTCACACAGTGAGTACGCTTCACCACTGGTCTTGGTGTGGAAAAAGGATGGCAGTCTGCGCATTTGTACTGATTTCAGATGGCTTAATGCGAAGACTGTGAAAGATGCACACCCACTGCCTCACCAAGCAGATACTCTTGCTGCACTTGGGGGAAATGGCTTCTTTTCCACCATGGACTTGACTTCCGGATTTTACAATGTACGACTTCATGAGGAACACAAGAAGTACACAGCCTTTTCCTCCCCCTTTGGCCTCCATGAGTACAATAGGATGCCCCAAGGTCTATCTAACAGTCCCGCAACCTTCATGCGGATGATGTTATCGATCTTCGGGGATGAAAACTTTTGTTACTTAGACGACCTGATGGTCTTTGCCCCCAGTGAGCAGCTAGCCCTTGAACGTCTGGAGATGGTGTTCTACCGTCTGAAAATTCACAAACTTAAGCTGGCTCCCAAGAAATGCCATCTTCTGAAGAGCTCAGTGAGGTTTCTGGGCCACATTATCTGTGCAGATGGGGTGAGAACAGACCCTGACAAGGTCAAGACTATTGCTGATGTAGGAGAGTCAGAGTTGATGGAAAATGATGGTGTCACGCCTTCCTGGAAAAAGATAAGGTCTTTCCTTGGCATGGTTTTTTATTACCAGCATTTCATTGCTGACTGCTCTGCAAAAGCCAAACCTCTTTTCAGGCTAATTTCTGGACGTCAAGTTCAGTCTGAGGCCAAGAAAAGAGCTAAGTTCAAGAAAAAACCCTCTGCCCCATTGGCGATGACACCAAGTGACTGGACTGCTACATGAATGAACATGAATCTTTCCAAATCCTGAAAAGTGAACTCACTCATGGTGTTACTTTGGCTAACTTCGACCAGCCTTTCATCCTTGCTGTCGATGCTTCTTCATTGGGGCCGTCTAGTCTCAAGTGGCACCTGGTGAGACAATTGCAAGGCCTGTGGCCTTTGCTAGCAAGACATTGACCCGTTCTCAGATGAACAACCCCGCACACAGGCTGGAATTTCTGGCAATGAAATGGGCCGTATGCGACAAATTCAGTCATTGGCTAAAGGCGAAACGCTTCACCGCCTGGACGGATAACAAACCCCTGTCCTACATTCTGACAAAACCACACTTAGATGCATGTAAGCAGAGGTGGATGGCCAAGCTGGCAGCGTTCAACTTCGATCTGAAGTACGTTCCAGGAGTTAAGGACACTGTTGCAGATGCTTTGAGCCGTGAGCCATTTGTTCAGTCATGTGTTGGCCACCGCTTGCTGAAAGAGTCCTTATATCGCATTATTGGACAAAGTCAATCGCGTTGTCAGAGGCAAAGTGCAGGATGCTTTTCGGCTGATGAATAATTGTCAGGTTGTTCAAGGTGCAAGGGCAGAGCCATCAGACCTTAGTGATTTTCATGATCCTCAGACTGAGGGAAGTTCCATCAGCCCGGACGAGGTGTCAGCTGCACTGAGCGCTCATCGTGGTTGTGGTCATCTCAGTGCTAACTTACCATTGCCACAGTTGCCTGACGAAGACCCTTCCACTGTGATCCCTCAGAAACAGCTTTTGAGCCTTCAGGAACAAGACCAAACAATAAGCAGAGTCCTGGGGCCTCATGTACTAAGACTTGCGTGGATTTCATACTGAAACTTGGCGTACGCCAAAACCCAGAAACTGTCTTACGCACAAATAAATTCAGATGTATCAAAGTGTGCGAACGCATGGATCCAAGCACGTTTCTTTTGTACATCTCGATCAACGTGGAATTGAGCGCACATGCCGAGGTGCCAAACTCCTCCCTGTCCACGCCCTCATTTAAATATGCAATTTTATGTAAATAGGCCTCTGGACCCTGAGATTCACCTCTTAATCCGATCACCTGGCACCATGAACAGAGGCAAAAACCGAAACTTCACGGAGTCCGAGCTCGAGATTTTGCTCCACGAGGTAGAAATGCGCAAGCATTTGCTATTTGGAACCCTGTCAACAGGGATAAATACCAAAACAAAGAGAAGTGAGTGGGAGCGTGTTTGCCGAGGGCCGTCAATGCAGTGGGGTCTCAGCAGCGCACACACTCTGAAATTAAAAAAAAGGGGTCAGACCTCAAGGTGGAGGTGAAGTGGAGGGTTTCTGCCCACCGCTGAAGCGTGACCGCAAAAGGTGGGGGGACGGCAGTGGGGGAACTCTCCCCCTTCGATTTGAGAGTGGCCGCTTTGGTCGGTGACACAGCTCTCACCGGAGTGGTGGGAGCCCATGAAGGGGACACCGATCATCCCCAAGGTAAATATGCTGAAGTCATAAATGCTGTAATTATACTTGTCATACAATTGGCTGCTTACAATACACATAAGTCGTGCGTAAAGATGCCAGGATATTAAAGACTTTGACTCGTGTTTATTAACTTAAATTTTTTATTTTTGAATAGACAAGCAAGGAGAGGGCACGGACAACCCCAGGCTCCTGGCTGTGTGGCGCTCTAGGGCCAGCCGCAGCTCTGCGCACAGCTCCAGTAATACTGGCCTGGGGAAACGAAATCGGCTCATGAGCCAATCATCATCATTTGCGAGCAAGTCCTCGCGTTCCCTAAATATACCAACCCAGTCTCACCAAAATGCGTACAGATCGCACGGTTTGCCATGCGTGCAGTATACGCCAAATGACCATTTCGCGTACATATGATACGCAAAACCCAGCATTAACTGCTGTGGAGGGCGGATGCGTAAACATACCACGCATCACTTTATACCCATACCGACGTCACCAGCGATGCATGCTGCATTGAACTTTACTCAGAATTCGGGAATTTCCGGCTTCCGATAAGGAAAAGTGCAATAAAATGGTTGTTAAAGTCTGAAATTCGGAAGAAAAAATATACGCATCCGCCCCTCCACATAGTTAATGCAAGTCTGAAATTCGGTAGTACGTCACACACAGCCACAATTTGACACACCGTTATTTGCGTATCATATGCACGCGAAATGGTCATTTGGCGTATGTACTGCACGCATGTCAAACCGTGCGATCTGTACGCATTTTGGTGAGACTGGGTTTATACGTTCCCTTCGGATTTGACCATTTGCGATGTGCTCTAACAACGCTAACGCTGCCATTTTTAAAACAATTTTCTTCATCCATTGCGCATGCTTTTATATTAGCCACCGATATAATTGCAAGGTGTGTTAATTGTTCATTAGTGTGTCTCTAATGTGCAAATCACTCTGATGAGTCATTGTTTTCACATTTTTCCCAGTTTCCCAGCGTCACCTCTAAGTGGCGCCAAAGGAACAATCGCTGTAGAAACGTGCGTACGACAGCTCTGGAGCTGGCGTGGGGACCGCACATTTTTACGGTCATTTCACGTTTTGTACATCTCAACGTGAGCGTGGAAAAGGACGTACGCCACGTTTTTGTGCGTACGCAACCTTAGTACATGAGGCCCCTGTTCTATGTGCAGCGAAAAAGGAAAGCTACCAGATGTCAGGCTGCAGCTGAACCTGCCTGCGTCAGTAAGCTCCTTAGACATTGGAAAAAGCTAAAAGTACAAAATGGGATTCTGTACAGGGTGAGAAAAGACAACCGACTGAACAAAAAGTTGTCCCAGTTCATTGTGCCAGATGTCCTTAAACATGAGATTCTCTTTGGTCTCCATGACAATGCTGGTCATCAGGGTCGTGCACGGACCCTCTCTCTCGCCAGAGAGAGGTTTTTCTGGGCTGGCATGGAAACAGACATAGTAAATCATGTACGACGATGTGAACAATGCATTGTTGGCAAAACTTTTGAACCTGCAGCGCGTGCACCCCTTGAATCCATTCACACATCTGAACCAATGGAGCTGGTGTGCATTGACTTTTGGACGGCTGAACTGAGTGACAAAAAAACTGTTGATGTCTTGGTCATAACCGACCACTTCTCTAAAATGGCACATGCCTTCCCCTGTCAGAGTCAAACTGCGAGACACGCTCGCCGATTGTGGGATGATTTCTTCTGTGTGTATGGCTTTCCCAATCGGATCAGGGGGCCAACTTTGAGAGCAGGCTCCTAAGGGAAGTTTTGGAGATGGCAGGGGTGAAGAAGTCGCACACCACACCTTACCACCCAATGGGTAAAGGTGTCACAGAGCGTTTCAACAGGACGCTGGGGAATATGTTGAGAACTCTTCCCCCAACTGCAAAAGCCAGGTGGCCTCAGGTGCTGCAGATTCTAACCTTTTGCTACAACTGTACTGTGCATGAGACGACCGGCTTTGCCCCATTTTACCTCATGTATGGACGGGTTCCATGTCTTCCTATTGACGTCATGTTCCAGCATGTGGTTCAAGATGATAAAGTTATCAGCCATGGCGAGTTTGTCTCACGGTTGAAGCAGGACTTGATAGAAGCCTCAGGAATCACTCGGAAACACAGCCTTGACGAGCAAGCACGTCATGCCAGGCTGTACAACCGCAGAGTGAAGGGCTCTCCACTGGCTATGGGTGATTGCGTGTTGTTGGCCAACCGTGTTGAAAGAGGGAAAAGAAAGCTTGCTGACAAGTGGGACTCTACACCATACGATGTTGTGTCTGTGAGGTCTGGGATTAACGTATACAGAATCAGAGATGCTATAACTGGCAGAGAGAGAGTTGTGCACTGGAACCTTCTCCTCCAGGTTGACTTCTTACTCTGGGTGAAACTCCTGCTTCCCTTGTCGACTCAGATAATCTGGATGTGGCATGTGGAAGTGGTCGAGACTCTGTGGAGATGAACAATGTAGATGGCTACAACCAGACTATGGACTGGTTAATCCACTCACCTGACCCAGTCCCTGTCAGTGTGGCTCACTCACCTGACACAGCCCCCGTCAGTGTCACTCATTCATCTGACCCTGCCCCCGTCAGTGTCGCTAATTATTCTGACCCAGTTTCCGCTAGTGTTACTCACTTATCTGTGCCAGATGTATCTCACTTGGCTTTCAGAGAAGAAGTTGATGAAAACACTGCTATTTGTTCGCAACCTTGCATTGTTCATGCCGGTCAGGGTGGTGCAGTCACTACTAAATATGGGAGACATGCCAGACCTCCTAAGAAGCTGATTCACGAGGTGTCAACACAAAAGGTTGAGCATATCTCTCCTGGTTCAAGTCCTATGTATGCATTCTTCCATGGACTGTAAGTTATAGATGACCAGGAGTTTTTGTTTTCTTTTTTTCCAGTTTTATAGGGACTGCATCCAAATGCTATTTTGTTTGTACTTGGGTATGCAATGTGTGTTGCCTTGATCAAGATGTTCAGAAGGTGTATATGGCATCTTCTACTGGTCTGTGGAAAGTATTGGGCTTGGTACCTCCTAATCCTTTTGCACTCCCTATGGGGGGATTTTGTATCGACTAGTTCGCATCGGTGGTTTGTCTTCACATTGAGCAACCCTAATCTTTTTTCTTTCTTTCTATTTCTTTTCTCGTTATACTGCTCTGGATTTGTCTGTTGTTTAACTGAATTTAAAGGGGGTGTATATAACAGTGTAAATAATTACTTTCTTTGATTTGTTAAATTCTGTTAAACTTGGGACTCCAACCAATATTTTATATTTTATTCTGAAAGTCCACGGCGGAAGTTTGTGTTTGAAAGTTCAGAAGCAACCAAGCTTACGTTGTGGTAAGTCGCCGTTCTGTCCGCTTGTACATAAGTTCACCTATAAATGCAAACCATGTTAAGTACGATGTTTGAAAAATATAGCATAACATGTAACATCTAATGTTACATGCTGTAAGGCGTTTTGTTGCTTTGTGTGTGATGTTTGAAGAGTTCTTGAGCACGAAGTGTATGTGACATGTGCGCGCTAATGCGGGGCTCCTCTTTTATAGTTTGAATGGGCTACGGCTGAATAGGTATATATGTGAACACTGGTTGTGTGATTGTCCCATGTTGTTTGTAAATACCACTATACGATCATTTGAAGTTTGTGTTTGAAAGTTCAGAAGCAACCAAGCTTATGTTGTGTTCGAACAGACTACGGGTGAATAGGTATATATGTGAATACTGGTTGTGTGATTGTCCCATGTTGCAGCTAATAAACCAGTCCAGTGCTCCCCCCAACCTGTCTCCATGAGTTCATACAAAAGACCTTAATAGCACTATTTAAATTTGGTTTAGGTTTAAACCCGTTTAAATTATGAAACCCCCAGTTAACTGGACATCCATCCCAGATCTTGTGATGGATCATTAACCCCTGCAGACTCACTGTAGTAAGCCTGACTTGGACAGGCCGACTGGAGAGCCTCTCTGATTGGCTGCTTGTCCTCAAGGCCGGTGCAGCCCAGCTGGAACTTGACGTTAGGGACGTCCTTCCACAAGTCTTTGGCAATGTGGTCGTGCCGACTGAAATTAACCTGGCACAGCATTTGAATATACCATGATAGAGGGGGTAAGCGAAATTACAGAACCACATCCTAGGCTAGGAGGATGCAAGATGGTACCAAACGGAAGTGGGACCATTAAATACAGTATGCTGCAGATTCTCCAAACAAAACCATTTCAATATACACTGGCGTTCAAAGGTTTTTGGACGTAACCCTAACCTTTAACTGTAGTGTATATACATTTATAAATAATTAATGAAGTTTAGCATTGTAAAAAGAAAGCTGTCACGATATTCATTATTTGAAAATGCCGTATGCTAGTGTTCACTCAGTCAATGAAGCATCCTTTGGTTCTTGGACCACAGGGTCCTTAAATGAGACATATAATATTTGAGTTCCAGAAAACATGTTTTTGAAGAAGTTTGCTGGAAATAGCTTTTAGGAAAAAAGATATATCGTCTACCGCTATTCCCCTCTGTTTCAGTCCCTTCAGAATGCGCTGATTCTGGTGTCTGTAGCTTTGATGCAAATGAGCTGCTGCCCATTGACCAATGAGCTGTCAGAGTGAATCACAGCATGGAGGAGAAGGGGTTGTTGCCGTTTGCTGACTCCTGGAGCTCTATATCGATATAATGTAACAATAATATTATATATGGAGGCTATTTATATAATCTATCTAATATCACGGCCAAAAGCTATGTGCGCCTCGGATGATATTATGAATAATAAAGACTGTGTCTGACGTCTCTGGTACTTCCACAAGTAAAGACTCGTAGTGGGGGATATCTCGGCCATGGTTGAGAATAATTGGGGGGAAGGAACTTTGGCATTGACTCTCTGAAGTCCATGAACCGAAGACATTGAGAAGAAAAGGATTGTACTCCGGGAGCTGAGCTGCCGGACTGCCTCCGAGCTCCCCGGAAGTGAGCTGCCGGCCGCCATCAAAGCCATCCAGCCGCAGCCCGGCAGCTCGGGAGGTGTACTCCGGGAGCTGAACTGGCGCCGAAGCTAGGTGGCAGCTCCAGCGGACTAGAAGCTCCGGCTGGGTTAGCTCGGCGGCAGTCCGGCAGCTCCGCTCCGGTAGTACAATGCAGGCCCTTTCCCTTTCTTTTCTACTTCTATGTCTCCTCCTCCCGAGTTCCCTTCGGCGGCAGCTCTGGCGGAGTGAGCTCGGCGCCAGAGAAAGGGATTGTACTCCCGGAGCTTAGCTGCAGGGCTAGCACCGAGTTCCCCCCGCTTGAGCTGCTCGTCCGCTGGTTGTAGCCATGCTCTGATTGGAGGGGAGTGGGGAAGTGGGA
>OLKM01002516.1:25000-65628 GCA_900291075.1 Melanogrammus aeglefinus
AAATCAAGCATCGCAAATAACACAAAATAACAAAATAAATAGCATGACACTACAATAAACAAAAGCGATATGCCAATTAATTCACAAAAGAAAAAAAATTACATACATTCAATTGATACGTCTGAAAAGGAGTAGGAAGAAGTGTAACACTTATTTAATCCTACCCCTTTTCCACAGTTCAATAATTAATATTTATTTAATATATACTTCCTGTATTCCTCATAATCTCTTTATACTATATTTGATATATTATTCCCTGTCTACCTCAGTCTACAATAAAACGGATTAAAGACTTCAAAGATAAATCTTAAAAACAGAGAGCCTGGCAGAGAGGAAATCTGACCCAACGGGCCGTACTACAATCACTAACGTCGTCGTCGTTGGGGACAAAAATATTTTTTCTTCCAAGCCGTCTCCGATGGTCACTGCCCCGCTTCAGATTCCTTTCTTTCTTGCGCGTGTCTAAATCCAGCTGCCAACTCCGCACGCTGCCGGTCCATTGCAGAGTGGTTAATAAAAGTGCACACTACTTGCAGATAAAAGCCATGCTACAGGCTAATAAAGCGTGCCAGAGGGGTCTGGGGTTGTTTTAAGGGGGGTTATTTCAGCGAGCGTTGTTACGCACCGTTGTCACACCGCGTACCGTTGGTGTAACTAGTTTATTGTTGGATCTCCACACTGTGTGTTGAGCACTGGGGGCGAGCAACAGAAACAGAGAATAACGTCATTAATGAAGGACAAACAATTGAACACTAGTGGTCTATTCCCAACTCATTAAGGATATGATAGAAATATAGTCTGCAAATACATTTTTCTCATTAAATATTTAACATTACAACTTCTCAAACACACACACACACACACACACACACACACACACACACACACACACACACACACACACACACACACACACACACACACACACACACACACATGCTCACAAATATTATGAGGGATATCACTAAAAACCCTGTTACGCTCAGATGAGCTACTGGACAGGTGGGAGAGTGAGTATCATCCCCCTTCCCCCTCTTCTCTCTCTCTCTCCATGTGTTTGTGTGTGTGTGCTGCTACCTGAGCCGGTCCTAGCTGAGCTCACAAGCTCCTCTCAGTAGGACCGTCCCCTCAGCACAGCTCTGATACTCTACCTGCGGCTGGACACCACCTGTCACTCACTCATCTGCATGGCCTTAATCCAGACCCAGATATCAGGGATCAGGGCGTTCTTCCCACAGACTCAGATATCAGGGATCAGGGCGTTCTTCCCACAGACCCAGATATCAGGGATCAGGGCGTCCTTCCCACAGACCCAGATATCAGGGATCTGGGCGGCCTGCCCACAGAACCGGGTCAAACCGCCACCGGGTCAAGGCTCTGTATTAACGTGCATCTAAATTAACTAAGTTGCCTTGAATAAAAATCTCTCTCTCTCTCCCTCTGTTGGTGTCTCTCCACCCAGGAGTTGTGTAAGGACCCCCGTCTGTTTGTGGACGGCCTCAGCACGCGGGACCTGCACCAGGGCAGTCTGGGGAACTGCTGGATGGTGGCGGCCACGTCCTGCCTGGCGTCCGAGCCCACCCTGTGGAAGAAGGTGTGTGTTTATCTTATGTTCTCGGGGCACGAGGGATTCCTGCTTCATGTTGCTGTAATCTCCTTCCTCCCTCCTTTGTGCTTTCTTCTACTCTACCTCCCTTCCTTCCTTTTCAAACCCCTCTCCCCTCCCTCTATCCCTCAACACCTCCATATCTCCTCCCTCCCTTCCCATCTCCCCTCCCTCTACCCCTCAACAACTCCATATCTCCCCCGTCCTCCTCCCTACCCACCTCTGCCACCCTCCTCCCCACTCCCTGCTCCTACCCCTCTCCTCCCTCCCTGCCCCTCTCCCCTCCCTCTACCCCTCAACACCTCCATATCTCCCCCCACTTCCTCCCTCCCCCAGGTGATCCCGGACCACCGGCAGCAGGAGTGGAGCCCCAAGCGGCCGGACCTCTACGTGGGCCTCTTCCGGTTCCGCTTCTGGCGGCTGGATGGCTGGACGGAGGTAGTGGTGGACGACCGGCTGCCGGTGGGCCGCGACGGGGCACTGCTCTTCTGCCGCTCTGCCACTCCCCGGGAGTTCTGGAGTGCCCTGCTGGAGAAGGCCTATGCCAAGTGAGTGGTCTGTACACCAAACACCTGCTGGAGAAGGCCTAGCCCACTGAGTGGTCTAGGATCTGAACACTAGACTAACACCTAGGGCCCTGTCTTGCATCAAGTGCAATTTACTTTCTACATAACACATGCGTCGTTGCTAGTTTGCAACTGGCGCGGAGTGTTCTTTTCCCTCCAGAGGCACGCGTAGCTAAATTAGATCTTGCACCCCAAGAGGCAGTTCAGCTATAGGAGGAGGCGTGTTCTGGCTGCAAACGTTCCCTGGTGCTATTTTACATTTTCAGAAAACAATTCCGCCACAAACCAGGAAATTCCTGTTTAAAGCCAGTGGCGCGTTGTTCAGATGCTATTTTAAGGGCGCATGCATACTGTTGCTTGTGCACCTCGCGCAAGAACAGCTGATACAGCGGTAATAAATTGTCATTTTAAATCAATGCATTTGCAAACACCGTACAGCAAACAATATTTTCTTGACACAGACATCGTGTACAAGCCAATAACTTTTAGGATTGATGAGTATTTGATCGTGAGAAAACATTGTTTTACAGCGAGTGAGTGTTAAAAAGAATGAATGAATGCGCGTGTGTAGTATGTGTAAAAGAATTAATGAAAGCGGGCGCGTGTGTGTGCGTCCATCTGTTTAAACACACGCAAACTAAACACGTAACGCATAATACAGTCCATGGCAATGTGGTCACATGCATATTAGGAACACAAGTCGATAACGATAATGCATACAATACTGGTAAGAAACAATGTTTGTTAATTTGTGTATATCATTAAATAGAAACCACAGTTTCCGCATATCATATGTGTGTTGTTTTCTTTGCCAAAATTGATTTGAGGACTCAGTGTTTCTGAAGTTGTGGAAGAAAACGCTATTCCATGTGTGAATTAGGCCATATACTGAGCCATTTGAAGCTTGAAATTCATATGGTCACGCATCTGTCTCATCAGAGACTGCAAACGCGCTGTCAAAATATCAGCTCGTCAGATTCAAATGCGCTTATGGCTCTTAAAGGGGATGGGAGATGGCACTCTCATTGGTTTATTGCACCTAGGTAATTTGCTCCATGCACAATATGGCGACCGTTGACTAACTTCTAACTTGAGTGTGTGGGCCAGTACTTCCGGTCCAAACTTCCATTGATCGAACAGCTACAGCGAAACAGAGCGAGAGCGAGCTTGTTTGTTTATTAAAGAGTTAGATTACCAGAGAGATAATTTTTTTCAGTTACACAATGAGATGAATTGAATTCGAGGGAGACGACTTGCCTTTCAAAGGGTGAGAGCCTCAGGACTTCATTGTTGTGTGCCATTGTGTACCTCTTCGTCACCAAGAAAGTTAGCTTTCATTCATGTCCCATTGACGCTGCGGTACGGGCCGAGTGGAAGCAGAGAATCCGGAGGGATGATTCAACCCGACCGAAAACACCCGGGTTTGTAGTCTGCATTTTAAAACAGACTGATGTTGATGTGACTGCCGGGGGGCTGAGGAGGCTGAAGAATGGAGCCGTTCCTGTTTACTTTATGTGGAATGGGTACAAACTACCTGGGCCCAGACCGAGTGTCTGGGAACGACGTCCGTGGGCCGAGAGTCCCCCCCCCAGAGCCAGACTTGGACTCAGATATGGAGACCGAAATGGCTCCAGATCATGACTACTGTGTTGTCCCTCAAACGGGAGCAAGGGCGAGTAATTTGGCTGAAGAGAATGAAGCTCTACGCCGCCAGATTAGGGAGCTTCAATAGCAGTTGGAACTTCTCAATCTTCGCCAGTGTTTTGGGATAGAGCATCTGTCTGCATCAGATGAGGATGTGCGCTTTTACACCAGGTTTGCCTCCTACAGATGTTTCATGGCATTTTAGAGATTAATTGAACCTGCTGTGACTCACAAGATGATTCACATAACCTGCGCCCAGACCGCCTCTGCCAGCATCAGAACAACGGTAGGTAATAAATGTGGTAACATGATGTGCATGCTAAGAGTTGTAGGTTTATGTAACACTGAAAACGGATAGGGTTAGGGTTAACTGTTTTATTTCATAACTGCCCCTGTTGGTTTGTGGAGTTAACTACATCTAACTAAAAAGTAAAAGCCAACCAGCTGATAATAGTATTTGTGGGGGGGACGTGCAACGTCTGGCCTGCAAGGGGAGGTAGGGGACGGTTGGGAACACACCGGATCGGCTGGGGGGATGGGACCTGGTTGCGAGCAGGTGCCCGCGATCAGGTCCAATCAGGGAATGTGTATTTATGGGCCTGCTTTGTGTTTCAGCAGGAGAGAGACTTTACCTGAGAGAGAGAGAGATCCAGAGACTGAGCTCAACCTCGACAGGACCAGGAAGCGCAAGGATCTCAACCATTATAATATAGTTTTGGAGCCTGTTTTAAGTTTGCTTTATTGAATAAAAGAGCTCCCAACAAAGGGACAAAAGAAACTGGTCTCCCCGCGCTCATTACCTGCTACAGTAGTGCCCAAGGTGGGGCGAGCGCAAAGAAAATGGACCAGTCCCCATTGGGAAACGTGCTCGGGCACCTGGCCCAGATGGCGGAGTGACAAAGTCAAATATGCAGGAACATAGGTGAGTTGTTCAGCGTGGCCTGCTTCCTGGTCAATTACCAGAATGGGCTGTTGGTGAAGGCATGAGCAACTCAGAAATTAATTAAAAATCTTGCTTCTTAAACTAACATTCTTTTTTATCATTGTCATCATTACATTAGCTTTGGGTTTTTACTGACTTGAACTGAAAATGCACCAGAGATAACACTAGAATATGTAAAATGGAAAGAAGGAAAGAAACGCAGTGAAAATGCAAAAGTGGCAGTGATATTAGAATAAGGTGACAAATAGAATAGAAATAAAATAACAATTAAACAAATTAGCCAAGATAAAATAGAAATCTGTAACAATTCAAAAAATACAAATGTGCAAAAAACAATAAATAGAGGTATACTCTACAGTAAATGGAATAAAATAATTAAGTTGAGGTAGTCTGTTATATCTATTGTCTGTGTGTGTGCATGAGTTTGACAGCATGGTGACATTAGCTCAGGTTTTGTAGAGATTTGTAAAACTGAAACAATGAAATCTCAACACGATTGAACAATTATGACTTCAGTTCTTTCAGCATGGGCAGGTCTTGTAGACATCTGGTGTAAAACATTGCCATCTCGCCGGAAGTAGAGACCCACACACTCGAGTGAGCAGAAGTAGAATGAAAGTAGACTCTTGCACCGAGCGAATTAGGTTACTTCAGATCAACCCTTTTTAGATTTGCGGCATGCGCAAGAGTCATTTATGCGCCGGTAAAATAGCAACATTGCCATAAAACCGCCCACAAAGCTACTTTTGTTTGGTGCTTCTCACTTGCGTTTCAGACCGTTAAAATAGGGCCCCTGGAGGGTCTGAACACCATACTAACACCTAGAAGGTCTGAGCACTAGACTAACACCTAGAGGGTCTGAACACCGGACTATCACCTAGAGAGTCTTAACCATGGACCTATTAAAGAAAGGACAGCGGATAAAAAAATGGCGGCCATTCATTCCTATGAAAACTGCTCAATGGCGCAGGACAACATCAAGGAGAGATTTGCTTCTGCATCATGGGAGCCAGCCACGCCCTTGTACATGATGTGCTGGATGCAGAAATATTGCTGTTGTCTAGCATTGTTAGCATTTTAGCATCATGAGTGAGAGGTCTGTCTACACATCCCTCAGAAACTTTAAGTGATCAACACAGTCAAATCAACACAGTGCCTAAAAACCATCAACCATCATGTTGAGTAAAAGGAAAGACCTCGTACATGAGAAGGTAACGGAGCCGTGCACTGAGCCCTCTCGGATGCCGGACCAATTCAACAATTGTTTTACTACGACCCCTGTCAGCTGCACACCCCTCCATCTCCTGCAAAATAATAATAAATAAAACGACTAATAAAACCCTTGAGGCGGTGTTTTGAAAAGAGAAAACGATTCTATGAATTCCGGATAACCGGTGCTTTAGCACTGGATGTTCCATCTTGCGCATGGGCAGGTTGAGTAATTATACCAACAAAGTCTATATATGTCTATATATTCCGGAAGTCACACGAGGATCTGTTCCAACTGGATCTTGCAGAAGTCTGAGTGACAGTCATCCGGAATTCATAGAACTGTAGTTGCATATGTAACTATCGTTCTATTTCATTCCTACTGACCGCCAGAGGCGATGCTTTAGCATTGGATGACTAATACCAAAAAGGTCATGAGTGCTCACCAATTAAGGGCTCGAAGCCGTTGACAAGACAGCTGTCTCCACAGGATAAGGAGCAGCGACATGTACCCTGTAGAATCGGGCAAACGTACATGTTGAGGACCATGTAGCCATGGAGCATATGTCCAGAAGTGGAACCCCCTTCAAGGCAGCCCATGATATAGCCATACTCCTGTTAGAGTGGCACCTAACGGCCAAGGGCACAGGGAGCCCCTGTGCTCTATATGCATTCAAGACAACGTCCACAATCCAGGGGGAGAGTCTCTGTTTCGACAGGGCAAGCCGCCCCTTCCTGAACCCCCCGTAACAGACAAAGAGGTTATCCGTCTTACGGAAGCTGGTTGTCGCTTCAACATATGCCCTAAGGTCTGACGCTCCCTCTGCACCCCCTGGAGAGCCTAGGGGGTGCCTAGAAAAGGCATTTCTTAAAATCAAAGTGAATAAAGGTCATGGGCCAGACAAAATCTGTCGGCGTCTGCTTAAGTCATGTGCAGTTCAACTCAGCCATGTCTTCAATTAAATTTTTAACATGTCTCTTAAAGAACGACATGTGCCAGAAATATGGAAAGATGCTGTCATAGTCCCTGTTCCCAAGTCCAGCTGTCCAAAAACTAAGGTAAGACCAGTTGCTCTTACCTCTATTTTAATGAAAATCTTTGAAAAGATGGTGAGAATAGAGCTTTTAAGGAAAATTGAACAGGTAACCTCAAATAAATATCTTGGGACAGTAATCGATTCCTCCCGGAATTTTGATTTAAATTGTGAAGCTGTGTGCAAGAAGGGTCACCGGCACCTGCACTGTTTGAGGAAGCTTTCCTCTTTTAACATAGACAAAACATGATGTCTTTGCTTTATTGTGCTTTTATTGAGTCCATTTTAACATTTTCCTTAGCATCATGGTTTGGAAACATATCTTTGAAAAATAAGAATTCCCTCAATAAGATTGTCAAATGGTCCAGTAAGATGATGGGTGAGCCACAGCCAAACATGGAAGCCCTGTACACCAAACAATTACAGAGGTTATCGCAATCCATTCAAAGTGATAGCACCAATCCTTTAAACAATGCATTTCAGCTGCTTCCCTCTAGACAGAGGCTCAAAGTTCCCCAAAGCAGAACAAACCGCTACAGAAACAGTTTTGTCCCTGCAGCCATTATCTGTTATAATTAATTGTTGCAGCGCCACTAGTGGTGCATAACATTGTTGCACCTTCTGATGTACTGAGCACCTCTGTGTTTTTTGTCTGTGTGTCTGTCTAGTCTTCGGTGAACGCCCTTTTCTTGACCTGAAAACCAAATTTACCCACGGGTATGACTAAAGCAACCTTGAACCTTGAACCTTGTGGGGATTGAAAGCAGCCATCTCGATTGAATGGTTTACATGATGGGGAGACAATCGTTTGGGTCGGAAGGATGGATTCGGCCAGAGCACCACTCCTGATCCATCTGTGTGCCAGCGCAAACACGCCTGGCTCACTGACAAGGCATGGACTTCACCCACCCGTTTTGCAGTCGCAATGGCAAGGAGGAATGCCGTCTTCATGGACAGCCGCGTCAGGTCTGCCTGACTTAGCGGCTCAAATGGTGGTAGACATAAGGACCTCAGAGCTACTTGCAAGTCCCATGATAGTGCCCTCAGGGACCATGGCGGTTGAAGCCTCTGGGCTCCCTTCAGAAACTGCCAGACTAGGTAGTGGGACCCTACCATCTGGTTATCCACCCTTGCACGTGTGGCCGAGATCGCGGCCATATAAACGCGCAGGGTAGAAGCAGCACTCCTGTTGTCCAACACAGACTGCAGAAAGTGTAGTATCACAACCACTGAGCAAGTCTCTGGGACTTCGCCCGTGCCACGCACCACTGTGAAAACAACTTCCACCTATTTGCATAGAGCAAGCTAGTGGAGGGTGCCCTTGAACTAGAACTGGTACGGACCACTGACTGGTCACAAGACGTCAGCAGCAGGTCCTGGCTCTCAGGGGCCACACGCACAATCACAGGCTCCCCGGATTCGTGTGCCATGTGCGTCCGCCTACCTGAGACAGAAGATCCTGTCTCTCTGGGAGGCACCAAGGCTCTCCGTTGAGGAGTTTCAGCTATAGTGGGAACATGGCCTTCCTGGCCAATGTGGAGCCACAAGAAGTAGGCTGTGACTGCCTCGCTGGACCCTGTTCAGCATTGCCAGTAAAAGGGGAATTGGAGGAAATGCATAAAGCAGGCTGTCTGGCCAAGCATGAGCCAGAGCATCCTGTCCTAGGGGACTGGTCCTCTCCGTCAGGGAGATCCAAAGGGGACAGTAGCTCGTTTCTTCGGAAGCAAAGAGGTCTGCTACTGCCCTGCCATACCTGTCCCAAATCATGCCCACCACCTCCGGATGGAGTCTCCACTCTCCCGGGGTTGGCCCTTGGCGAGAGAGAAGGTCTGCCGCTGTGTTCTGGACACCTGGAATATGGACAGCCCTCAGGCATAGAAAATGGGGGAACACCCACGTAAGGAGCCTTTGCGTGACCCGCAGGCTCTGCCTCGATCTGGTGCCCCCCTGATGGTTGACGTGGTAGACTGTGGAGGTGTTGGCTGTCCGTACAAGAACATGTCACTTCTGCAGAACTGGAAGGAAGTGTCTGAGAGCTAAGAACACAGCAAGGAGTTCCAGCACATTTATATGCTCCAGTCTCTGCTGGGCATCCCACTGGCCTCTGACAGTCCTGCACTGCCATGCTGCACCCCAGCCGGAAAAGGAGGCGTCTGTCTCTACAACCTACCGCCGGGAAGCTATCCTCCCTAAGCAATCAGGTATGCCATCTCTCTCCAAGGTCTGAGGGCCCGAAGTCACTGCCCAGACACCCTGACCATCTTGTGTCTCTGCCACTTGGGGTCCAGGTGGAGACCATTTGCCCAGATCTGAAGAGAACGCAACTTCAGAAGGCCTAGTGGGACCACTATGGAGGCTGAGGTCAGCATACCTATTATTCGAAGGAAGAGGCTGTATTCCAGCAACCTCCCCCACCTGAAGCGCTTTAGCAGCTGCAGTCCACTGAGTCGAGCACCAGCTCAAGATAGCTCACAACCCGACATGTTGTAAGGTTGCTCTTGGTAAAGTTGACCTGAGGCCAATACGGTCCACATGGCTGAGGAGCATGGCTGTGTCCCTCATCGCCTGCTCCTGAGTTGGGGAAATTTCCAACCAGTCGTCCAGGTATAGCAGTATCGCCATACCTGTGCCCTGTAATGATGACAGGGCTGCTGCTGCTAAATATACGCGAGGCCAGAGACAGCCCGAACAGAAGAATCCTGAACTGGTACACCTTGCCCAGAAAAGCAAAGCAGAGAAACCACCTGTGATGTTGGGTAATAGGGGCGTGAAAGTAAGCATATTTTAGGTCTATTGACACAAACCAGTCCCCCAGAGCGATAGCCTGGTGGACATCTGCAACATGCAGCATGTGGAAGGGAAGAACCTTGAGGAACTGATTCAGCCCTCTCAAGTCCAGAATGGGGCGAAACCCGCCATCCTTCTTCGGTACCAGAAAGTAGGTTGAGTAGAACCCATCGAGCTGTTCTTCTGGTTCTACTACTTCGATGGCACCCTTCCCAAGGAGGGTGGCTACTTCCTGTCTCAGGACCAGGGATCTGTCGGGATCGTTGACCACAGTAACTTTGATCCTGCTGAAAGTTGGGGGCCGGCGTGTGTACTCGTTGGATTGCTTGGACACTATCCAAGGTTCTGTGTTCTGCTCTTCCCAATAGCTCAGGTTCTGCTGAGAAAAGCATCCGACAACCGGCCCTTGAACTTCAGTACCTACCCCCCTTGCCCCTAAGGGCCCTGAAGGGGGCGGCGGCTGGGTGCCGGACCTCTTGGCGCCTGAAATGCCGCCCGTGGCGCAGTGCTACTGTGCTGGTCAACCTGCGCTGAGAAGTGCTGGCCCCTCGATTGTCCACCAGAATGTGGTGAGAGCTATTGGAACGGAGTACCGTAGAGGCCCCCAGGCTTGAATGAAGCAGAGGTGTACGCCGTAAGCTAGCAAACTGCTGGCTAGCCTGGCCAACCTGTACACTTCTCTCCAGGGCCTGAAGAGCAGCTGGCCCAAACATCTGGCCTGGGACCACTGGAAGAGAATGGAGGGTCCGTTGACACACGGTGACGGTGAGCAAACGTAACAGTTGACATTAATCTGCCTAGCTTCCTAGTCATAAATGCAAAAGTCTGCAGTGAAGCATCCCTGAGGGTCTGTGCTGAAGGATCAGCACCTGACCCCCGTATAGTTTGAGACACGCAAGAACAATGTGAGAAAGCGAATTCCCAAGACGTCTTACATGGGCAGCAATGTTGTAACTCCTGGTAAGGAGGTTATCTGTAATCCGGCACTGGGGCAGAGGGCAGCGCATCGGCTCTCAGAGCCTCGTCTGGGGAGACAACCAAGGATGCTATAGAAGGCTCAATCGGAGCTAACCGGTCCAAGCCATAAGTATCAGCATTCGCCATATTTGAAGGAACTCTGCTATCACTCGTCTGATGGGAGAGAACCTTTGAATCTGGCCAGCATCTATGAAGCTCTGCGATGTACGGCTCAAAGGGGGGCGGAGAGAAAATGGGAGGTTGAGCGGCCTGTGGAAAAAAGGCATTCATAGGTGCAGATGAAACAGGAGCTTCATCTAACCCCAGTCTTGCCAGGGCCATTCACACGGCTGGTCTAACAGTGTCGCGGCCGGACACTGACGCTCTAGCCCAGAGACCCTTGAGAGAAAGCCTGAGAGGCAAAGGACGCTACCTCGTTGACCTCTTGTTCTTCCGCCTCTGTAAAGACATTACAGGACGCAGCTGTAGACAGCATGTCATCCTCTGGATAACTTGGGTGCGCAGCCGCAGGGGTTGGTACACCCTGGGCTGATACACCCTGAGCCGATTGGTTCTGTAGGCGGGCTTTAATCTGAGCAACCTCATCCGAAATCATATCCACTTGGTTTGCCAAGTTGTCGACCTTACGGGACTTCCTGGGGGGTCCCCCAGCTGCCGAGGCACAGCGCCTGGTGCCGCTAGGACCAAGACCCGAAGGGGGCAACCCTGGTCCGCCCTCCACCTCAGCCAACCTTGCTAGCCTAAGTGTATGAGGCATGAAACTACTGTTCATGCATGGGTTATCTGACACTGCTTCCCTCAGGTGTTCAACGCTGAGACATGCAGGGCAATGGTCATGGCCATCCTCCGCCTGCAGGGAGGCCATGCAGGCAACACAATTATGGGCGCTTAACATGTCGGCAAAAATGAATTGCAAGTAAATGAATTAGTAGGCTAGGCTGTCAAGCTTTAGGCGAGAGCATCCGAGCAACGACACGACACCCCGACAATAACACAATAACGGCGAGCCTTGGAAACCCAAGCAGCTCACTGGAGAGCAATATAAAGCTGGCTAGGCAATCAAGCTTTAGGCGAGAGCACCCGAGCAACGACGCGACACCCCGACAATAACACAGTGATGGCAAGCCTTGGAAACCCAAGCAGCCCACCGGAGAGTAATTAGCGCAGACTAGGCAATCAGGCTTTAGGCGAGAGCAACCAAGCAACGATGCGCCCGAAAAACAGTGCGCTAGGAAAAAACAGTGACGGCGACTTTTGAAACCTCAAGCTACTCACTGGCGATCAAAACAAAGAATGCAACCGGCTAAATAAATACAGTGACGGCGGTTTGGACCCCAAGCCCCGCACTGGCGAGCAACCCGGCTTAGGCGAAAGCACACGAGAAACGGTGTGAGACCGCAAGAATAACACAGCGACTGAAAACTAGCCGCCAACTAATGCTCTAAGCAAGTTAGAGCAAAGGTGAAAAGGTGAAATCAGCTGCCGTGCTAGCCGACGGCTACGCGTAGCCTACACACTTTATTACCGAAGCCAAAATCGAACAAATTGCAATTCGCAGCCTTTGGTGGATGAAGTTAAATCAAGACACCATGGGTTGGGTTACAAGGCTACTTGCAACAAGCTAATATGGTAACCTACAACAAGCAATGTGGGTCCTGCTAGTCTGCTACTGTGAGAAGATAGAAGGAACGGATCCTCGGGTGACTTCCGGAATATATAGACATTCTCGGGTCACCCAGGTGTCACAGGTGACTTTGTTGGTATAATTGCTCGACCTGCGCATGCACGAGATAGAACATCCAGTGCTAAAGCAGGAGGTAAGTAGGAATGAAATGGAACTCACATTTTATCAGTACATGGTTTAAAGATAATTATGAGCCTTTGATACAGAAATTTTTGGCGGAGACCGGATGCCCAGCATTTTTGGCCTTCCTGTTCCCCACTTGTATTGGAGTGAACGGCGAAATCTACTTCTGGGCCCCTTAGTTTTGATTTGTCGTGTCACACTTTCGCCCTGCACAGGCAAGCGCGTTCACGAGGATTTGTAGCTCGACAAATTCGATCGAGTTGAAATATTTCCACTTTGACGTGAATTTCACTTGATAACGGCCAATCAGCGTTCAACAGCGAGGCCACTGAGTGACATGTGTAATGTAACAGCTAATCAGCGTTCAACCGGCAAACTCAGTGCAGTGCAGTCCGGGGTGAACTGTAGCATGGAGGAAAAAGTGATTGTTGCCGTTTGCGACTCCCGGAGCTCTATATATAAAGTGCATAGTGCACGTCCCGGGGGTGAACTGTAGCATGGAGGAAAAAGTGATTGTTGCCGTTTGCGACTCCCGGAGCTCTATATATAATAGTATAGTATCCCCGCCTCCGGATGGCCGTAGCGCGGGGAGCTCTCATAGGGATTGGGCTTCTCGGGGTTTGTTTACCGGCGTTGCTATGGTTTCCAGTCTTGTGTCTTCCAACAGTTTATTATTATTAGGTAGGCCTATCTAATATATTCACTGCCTCTACCCCGTGGTCATTACAATATTATGAATAGACTGCGTCGGGTCCTCCAACGTCTCTCCCTCTTCCACAAAAGGTATAGACATGCAATGGTGGTCATCTCGGCCGTGTTTGAGAATGAATTGGCATGAAGCACGGTTGGCGGCCAGAAGTTGTGGTGCGACAAATTCGCTTGACAAAACTTGCACAGCGACAGATTATGATTTGTGACGCAAACGGGCGACAAATGTTGCATTTGGTGTGAACGCACAGTAAGGTTATTTGGAATTTTCAAAATAAAAGTATTTTCTCATTTTACGTGTGCATGGACTAGAGCTGAATTGCTTGTATTTTGAAGTTGTTCTTCATTCACATACATAATGATGCGATACGTATAGCAATACGTGCGCGTGATTGGATTGTTGTCACAAGACCACTTCAGTCCTCCAAAATGTCCGCTCATGCTAAAAAAAGAAAGGTAGATGCCGAATGCAGGCTTTTCAACAAAAATTGGACTGCTAAGTATTTGTTTACTGAAGTCGGAGGTAAAGCCGTGTGTTTAGTTTGCGGGGAGCAGATCGCCGTCTTTAAGGACTACAATTTGAGTCGGCATTGCGAGACGAAACACGCAGAGAAATACAAAAACTTGACTGATGCTAAAAGGGCGCGAACATCCGAAGCTTTGCGTGCTAAGCTGAAAAATCAGCAAGGCTTTTTTACCAAGCTTCACACATCTAGGGATGCAGCAACCAAGACCAGCTTTGTGGTATCCCACAAAATTGCTAAAAAACAGTAAGCCGTTCTCGGAGGGGGAGTTCATCAAAGATTGCTTGGTGGAATCTGCAGCACTAATATGCCCTGAAAAAAAGGTGCATTTGAGCAAGTCCCGCTTTCCAGGCAAACCGTGACGATTAGGATCAAAGATATTGAGGGGAATCTGGAGCTTCAGCTGCAAAGTAAAGTGGCAATTTTTGACTTTTTTGCCTTGGCTTTGGACGAGAGCTGTGATGTCCGTGACACAGCCCAGCTACTCATATTCGTCCGGGGGATAACGGTCTTCAAGATGCAGTCGATGAAAGGGACGACGACAGGGAGCGATCTGTTTATGGAGGTAAATGCATTCATGCCCACTCTAGGATTGAAATGGGACTGATTGGCAGGGGTCACAACGGACGGTTGTCCAAATCTTACAGGGAAACATGTCAGATTTTTGAAATTTATGCAAGATTAAGTGACAGAAATAAACACAGATCAGAAATTGGTATTTTTGCATTGTATCATACACCAACATGTGTTGTGCAAGTCAGTGCTAAAAAATAATCATGTTATTGATGTTGTTGCTAAAACCGTAAACTTCATCAGGGCACGGGCATTGAATCACAGACAGTTTGTTGCACTTTTGGAGGAGCATGAGACTGAGCAAAGTGACATTGGCTACCACACAGCTGTCAGATGGCTCAGCCTGGGCAAAGTGCTAAAAAGAGTTTGGGACCTGAAAGCAGAGATTCGAGAGTTTTGTGAGCAGAAAGGAAAAGACATCCCAGAGCTCTCGGTTGAGGACTGGATGGCAGATTTTGCATTTGCTGTTGATGTGACTGCACTGATGAATGAACTGAACATCAAACTGCAAGGCAAGGGCCTTTTTGTTCATGAAATGCATAGCCTGGTGAAGGCTTTCCCGAGAAAGATGCAGGTTCTTTCAAGCCAACTGGAGAGCAACACTCTCACTCACATGCAAACCCTGAAAGAAGGCACACCATCAGTAGATCACCTCTGCAGGTACTCATCCATGTTAGGAGCATTGCATGGTGAGTTTTCAAGGCGATTTGAAGACCTCAGAACAATCGAGGATGAAATACACATAATTTAGTCTTCCTTTACCTGCAGTGTGGATAATGCACGTGTGGATAATGCAAGTGATGTTCAGCTGGAACTCATTGACATGCAGTACTGGCAGAGCACTTTAAGTCAGGATCTCTGCTGGAATTCTACTCTGGAGGAGAACTTTCCAAACATGAGGAGACATGCCAGAAGATGTTGGTTCTCTTTGGCTCTACCTATATATGTGAACAAACATTTTCAACTATGAAGTTTACAAAATCCAGGTATAGATCCTCTCTCACTGATGATCATCTGTCAGCTGTGCTTCACATCTCCACCTCAGACATTCAACCTGACTTTGATGCACTTGTTAAAGCCCAGCAGAGACTAGATTTCTCTCACTGAGATAGAAAAAATAACCTCTTTCCTCTTTCCAACAGTATATGAAAATGAAAATTTGTTTTGGAATGAATGTGACTGAAAATGTTCACTAATATGTTCACAAATGTTTAAAAAAAGTTTCACAAAAGTTCACGTTGTTTTTACCTTTGCTTTGGGAAATTTGACTGAATACATTTTTTGTAAGACAACTACGCTTTTTCATTGCTTGGTTATAACCTATTCTTACCAGCTTCTCAAAACAATGCTATTTACTGCTTTTTATAAAGAAATACAGTTAATATTATGCAGAATTGAGTTCAGCCATTTGGCCCGGCCCTCCACAATATTTTCAGTTTCTCATGTGGCCCCATGGAAAAAATAATTGCCCACCCCAGACCTAGAGGGTCTGAACCCCAGACTAACACCTAGAGTCTGAACAGCAGACTATCACCTAGAGGGTCTGAAAACCAGACCAGAGGCTAACCGTCGGGGACTTCTAGGCCCTCTGAGGGCCTCAGATATTCTAGATATTCAAATTTTATTTTTTGGGTGGACGTCGCGGAGCCTAGAGTTGATCTTCAGTCCATCATTCCGGACGGGGTCAGACGGACGGACATTTCATCACAGCTGACATTAGTGGAGGCGAGTATGCCTCCACTCACTGCGGCGGACCATGAGCTGTCCTGCCTGAAGTCAGAGCTTCGCTCCATTGCGACCCTCCTGGATGATGTCCTCCAGCGCCAATCCTCGCTTCTCGCCCGAGTGGAAGCGCTGCAGCAGGATGGTCCTTCTTTTCCCCTGACTTGGATGAATACGACGATGATTTCATCCCGTTGTCAAACTTCTTCACCCCACTGGAGAAGTTAGCTGGGCTACCGGCTACATCCTCACTCACCGCTCAGGAGCAACCGATCCTGCCAATCTCCCGACGCAGAAAGCATCACACCCCTCCATCTAGTCCACTAATGTCCCAGGATAAACGTCCAAGGTGTTCATCCCCTTCATCTGTATCCCTTTCAGAAGACTGGCCTCCTCTACCTGCCCTGCAGCAATCGCTCCCACTGCCTGGAGTGGGTCCGTTCGCCCCGACGCGCAATGATGACGTCATCTGCGTAGGGGGCGCTAATCCCTCTTCTACTGATCCTGAAAACCCTGGCAACTCCCATTTCTCCCTGTCTCCTAAATTGTCAGTCTATGACAATGGCTGCAAGAATCAACCTCCTGAAATTCTTATACTTGGTGACTCTATCATCAGAAATGTGCATCTCCCAGGCTCCATTACTTACTGTCTCTCTGGTGGGATTACTACTGACTTTATAGAACGGATACCTGTCCTTATTGATCTCCACCCATCTGATCACACTGTTCTATTGCACACTGGCACAAATGACGTCATGTCCAGACGCTCCTGCAAACTTTACCTTGATCTTGAGTCACTGATTCACACTGTTGAAAGCCTCGGGAAGAGGTGTGTTCTCTCTGGCCCTATTCCCACCCTGCTCAAAAGTTCAGAGCGTTTTAGTCGACTTTTCAGTCTCCACACGTGGATGCAGAACTTCACCACTGCAACAGGCCTGGGTTTTATCAGCAATTTTGACTATTTCTGGACTGAGCGTGATCTCTTCAAATTTGATGGCTTACACTTGAATAGGAAAGGGTCTGAAAGATTAACAAGCAATTTTATTAACTTCATTGCTTTCAGCCTGAAATGATGCTTTTCCCAGCAAGACTCGGCCCTGCACACGTTGTCTTCCTGTCACAACACTGTCTATGACAGTGCGGGTCCTGCTGTCATCTTTAATGTTTGCACTTCTGGCCCCTTTACTCCACCTCCAGTTCTTTTGCAGCAGCAAAACCTGCAGCAAATCCTCATACCTCTTTTCCAATGTCAATTCCAACTTCTATCTGCACTCATATCCCTATTAGAGTTACTGACAGGCGTTGCATCCTGTCGAAACGCTCTCACTGTCCTCATAGCAACAATCTTGATCCCAATAAAATTAATCGTTCCAGCACTCATGGGAGGGTCACATCTAACCTGATTAGTATAAAATCAGTACCTGTCCCTCCAGCTCTTCCACCTGCCGACCTCAGCTGTGCTTTACTTAACATTAGGTCACTCTCCAGCAAGACATCCTATATTAATGATTTTATTACTCACTATGGGCTGCATTTATTTTTCCTCACTGAATGTTGGCTTTCCTCCACTGCCAGTGCTGTTCTTATTGAGGCGTCTCCCCCTGACTATAGCTTCTTATTCTCCGCTAGGAAAGACAGAACGGGTGGGGGACTTGCAGTTATCTTCTCTAATCAACTTCCCTGTACAGTATGTTCACTCGGTGACTTCACATCTTTTGAGTACCTGGCCATCCTTATTGGAAACCGCCAACATATCCTGGCATTACTCATTTATAGACCACCCAGGTTTAATCCCATTTTTTTAACTGAGTTCTCTGAATTTTTATCTACCGCCTTGATTAAGTACGACAAAATAGTTCTGCTCTGTGACCTGAACTTTCACATTAATGATGTTTTGGATTCCAAAGCTACCGAATTTCTGGACCTTCTTTTTAGTCTCAACTTCATCCAACATGTCACTGGCCCCACTCATAATCTCGGTAATACTTTGGATCTAGTCTGTACAAAGGATATTACTACTGACCTCCCTTCTATTCTTCAGGTCTCGGTCTCGGATCACTCTTGTATCTTTTTTAACCTTCTCACGCATGCACAGACAAATTGCTCTGAATCTAACCCTCATTTTTTTCGTGTCATTAACAACCATGTTAAGTCCCTTCTAGCTGATCATTTGCCCGATAAACTTTAGTCACTTTCCAACACGTCTATGTCTGTCAACAACCTTACAGATGGCCTAAACAGTGCACTGTCAGAATCGCTTGATTTCTTTGCTCCTCTTAGAACCAGTAGAGGCACTCGAACTAAATCTGTACCTTGGTTCTCCGACCTCACTCGCTCTTTAAAACGGGCCTTGTCGTAAACTTGAAGACCGATGGCGCGCACCTGGTAAATCAGAGTACTCACGCCTCGCCTGGACTCTTAAGCTTTAAAGCATTATAAACATGCCACTTTCTGCTGCCAGATCTTCTTATTTCTCCAATTTGATAAATACCAATAAGAACAATCATCGGGTCCTGTTTAATACTGTGGCCAGGCTTAACACACCTCTTCACCGGTTCTGAGCTCTTCTTTCACAGCTAATGATTTTCTAGAGTTTTTCACCGATAAAATCTCCCAAATAAGGAACAATATCATTAGCCAGCAGCCCTCTAGTACCATGTCCAGCCAGTGCTCTGTGTCCTGGTCCACGAGTTCACTCTCTCAGTTCAAACCTATTTCTGCTGAGGCCCTGGCCTCAATGGTTGCCGCCTCAAAGCCAACAACATGTTCACTAGATCCCATCCCTTCTGACCTCCTTAAGGAACTCTTTCCTATTCTGAGTGCCCCTATACGTGCCATCTTTAACACTTCCCTCTCTGAGGGTTTGTCCCCCTACCTTTAAATCTGCAATCATTAAACCACTCCTCAAGAAACCCAGTAGCGATCCACTGGTTCTTGCAAATTATCGACCTGTTTCCACTCTGCCTTTCTTATCTAAAATACTTGAGAGAATTGTTGCTGATCAACTGACTCTCCACCTTTCTGCCAATAATCTCTTTGACAATTTTCAGTCTGGTTTCCGCTCCTGCCACTCTACTGAGACTGCCCTAACTAGAGTAGTTAACGACCTACTTGTCACTGCTGACTCCTGGATCAGCCTCCCTTAACTTTTAAATTCTTGACTTAAGTTCGGCCTTCGATACAGTAGATCATTGTGTGCTTCTACACCAACTGGAGCATTACGTTGGTATCCACGGCCTGGCGCTCTCCTGGTTCCAGTCCTACTTATCTAGTAGAACCCAATGTGTCCGTTTCAATAACTCTTTGTCAGAATGCTCTACGGTTACCACTGGTGTGCCCCAGGGCTCTGTCCTGGGGCTCCTGCTGTTTTGTATCTACATGCTCCCTCTGGGTATGATAATTGCCGAATATGGTATAAAGTTCCATTTCTATGCTGACGACACACAGCTCTACATCCCACTACAGCCTAATGACCCCTCCCATATACAAAATCTGGAATCATGTGTTCGCCGAATCAAGACCTGGATGAGTCAAAACTTTCTCATGCTAAATAACGCTAAATAAGTACTTCTCTGAGAGTCTCTGTCTTAATATCGATGGCTGTTCAATCTCTGAAAGCATGCACATTAGAAACCTAGGCATTACTTTTGACCCAACCCTGACTTTCCGGACTCACATCAAGGAAACCACCAGGTCGGCCTTCTTTCATCTGCGCAACATTGCTAAAATCCTCCCTGCTCTGTCCCGGCGTAGCGCCGAGGTGGTTTTCCATGCCCTTGTGTCTTCCCGTTTGGATTACTGTAATGTCCTTTTTTCTGGCCTCCCCATCTGTTCTTACTAGGAAGCCTTCGGCTTGGTGCAAAATTCAGCCGCCAGACTCTTAACAAAAACAAGTAGGTACTGTCACATTAACTCCTGTCCTGGCATTCATTACATTGGCTGCCCAATTCAGGCTAAGAGCCGATTTTAAAAGTTCTTCTCTTAACTTATAAGGCATTAAATGGACTTGCACCTTCTTATTTAACTGAACTACTTTTTCACTACATTCCGCCACGTCCACTCCGTTCTCTTAGTTCTAACCTCATTGTCATCCCACCAATCAATAAAAAGTCTGCTGGTGGCAGGGCCTTTTCCTACCGTGCTCCTTTTCTATGGAATGGCCTCCCACTATGTATCAAAGAAGCTTCATCTACTGCAATTTTCAAGTCCCGTCTTAAAACATACCTTTTTACTCAATACTTTGGTTTAAACTAATTTTTAACTGTTTTATCATATTCCTGTGGTGTTTTAATATTGTTTTAATATTGTTATTATTGTACTTGAGATTTTGTAAAATGTATTGAGACCATGTATCATGGTGATTTTGCACTTTAAATAATAAATTGATTGATTGATTGATTGATTGATTAACCGTCGGGGACTTCTAGGCCCTCTGAGGGTCTCAGATATTCTAGATATTCAAATTTTATTTTTTATTTATTTTAACAATCATCATTTAAACTAAAATGTTTTGTAGGAAAAGAACCCTTCAAAACAGCTTGTTAAATTTGTGTTTGTACGTGAAGGGTTAAAAGAAAGAAGCCACTTTGTGAGCAGAATGCTGCTGACTCAGCAGTTGTTGGGAAGGGAAATGCTAAGTAGCTCTGTGATTGGTGGGCCCGCTATAATTTCACAGAGGGTCGAGTTATTGCAATTCAACAAGACTAATTTCAATTAAAGAAAAATTGACCAATCATCTTCCCTCTGAATGCGTTGGCCACCAACTATCGTGATACCTGTGGGGGATGGGATTAGCAGGGAGCAAAAGCTTTATGTCTGTGTTTGTATATATAGATATATGTCTGCATATGTCTATATATTCTACTGAAGTGCACAGACAGCTTGTGTGATGCAATATTTGGCAGGAAGATTTGCATTTTGCTACAGAGATAGCTGTGTTTAGCTTTGGTGATAACTTTCACTCTCTCCATGCTGTTTGCTTGTTGCATTGCTACAGCTGGAACAGCGTATTCATGTTGTTTCAGAGTTGGAATTGTCACAGGTGACTTCCAGCAGTACTATAGAGAGGACACAGTAAGGGAGAGGGGGGTCAGAGGGCCAAGGCTTAACATCCACGGTCAGCTATTGCACCAGACTAACATTGGACCACCAAGAACCAGTCATCCATTTTGCAGGCTGAACGGTTGCTACGAGGCCCTGGAGGGCGGAAACACGGCCGAGGCCCTGATAGACTTCACCGGTGGGGTCTCGGAGACGCTAACCCTCAACCGCCGGACCCTACATTGCCATGCCGACCAGCAGAGGGCGCTGTACAACACGCTAATTAGGGCCAACGACCGCCAAGCCCTGATCACCTGCTTCATACGGGTCAGCCAATGACATCGTCCTACCGCCCGTCTTTCCTCCCCCCCTTCCATCCTTTGTTACTTTGTCTACATTGCTTTCATCCTTCCTGCCTTCCTTTGTTCTCTCCCTTATGGCCTTGTTCCCTCCTTTCTTCCTCCATTATCCTTCCTACCTACCTATGATGTCACCCAGCTGAAATCATTATATGATGACATTGTCACCGCTGATTTGTACACATGACATCACCGCGTGTGACATTGTCACCTCATTCTGGTACACTCAATTTTGTGTGCAGTTTATTAAACAATATATATAAACAATATATATTTTACAATTTAATTTTGGACCTCATCAGAATTACAGATGTGCTTGAAAGAACCATTACAAATCAATGCTCCAACAATGTCTCCTTAGTTTACCTCAAAGTCTCGTCATGTGCTGTTTATTTTATGAGATGAGCAGCGCTCAACTATTGTTATTCTTAGGCTTTATTCTTTTTTTCTTTCCTTATTATTCTCTACAAATGTTGGGCCCTTACTTATTCCCTCGTGTCTGAACTGAAACATAGTTTTAATTGTAAATACTTAAATAAAAATATTTAAAATATGCAACTTTTTTGACATTTTCTAATGGAAGTCAATGGGAGGACGATGAAGCCGTGGACAATGTTGAACAATTCGAAAATGTAACAAAAAAACATACTTTGATTGTGGATCTTTGCGCGTTAGTTTCAAACCATTTTATTATTTTGTTTACATTGTTTACTCCATTTAGACTTTTGAACTCTTTTCACTTAATTCACCATTCAACATTTCTTTACGGCTTAAACTTAGCGGCTTTATTAAAACACATTTTCAACCTGACTTTGCACTACAGCACACTACAATGCATTCTTTAGTTCAACAAGAATCTTCTCGACGTGGGGTAGGATGATGAATCGATATGATGATGTTGACTGAAGGGGACCAGCGTGTCTGTGTCCCTCCCAGCCAGCAGAGGGCGAGGCGGTGGAGTCAGTGCTGGACTGCGGCCTGGTGCGCGGCCACGCCTACGGGGTTACCGCCCTGAGGAAGATTTGGAAGGGGGAAAACCTACTCAACCCCAACGGGATGTCCCGCCTCCTCATGATACGCATGAGGAACCCCTGGGGCACCACGGACTGGACCGGCGCCTGGAGCCAGAGGTGAGGGGGTGAGGAGGTGAGGAGATGAGAGGGTGAGAGGGTGAGGAGGTATGAGAGTGAGGAGATGAGAGGGCGGGGAGGTGAGAGGGTGAGGTTGTGAGGAGGTGAAAAGCTTAGGTGGTAAGGAGGTGAGAGGGTGAGGAGGTGTGAGAGCGTGAGGTGGTGAGGACGTGAGAGGGTGAGGAGGTGAAGGAGAGGAGAAGAGAGGGTGAGGAGTTGAGAGGGTGAGGTTGTGAGGAGGTAAAAAGCTTAGGTGGTGAGGAGGTGAGAGGGTGAGGAGGTTCGAGAGCGTGAGGTGGTGAGGACGTGAGAGGTCGAGGAGGTGAGGTAGTGAGGAGGTAAGAGGTTGAGGTGGTGAGGAGGTGAGAGGATGAGGAGGTGAGAGGGTAAGGAGGTGAGGAGCTAAGAGGGTGAGCAGGTGAGGAGTTGAGAGGATGAGTGGGTGAGAAGGTAAGAGGGTGAGGGGGAGATAGGGTGAGGAGTTGAGAGGGTGAGTTGGTGAGAGTATGAGGAGGTAAGAGGGTGAGTAGGTGAGATGGTGAGGAGGTGTGGGTGAGGAGAAGAGAGGGTGAGGAATTGAGAGGGTGAGTTGGTGAGAGGGTGAGGAGTTGAGATGGTGAAGAGGTGAAGAGCTTAAGAGGTGAGGAGGTGAGACGGTGAGGAGGTGAGATGGTGAGGGGGTCGAGGAGGTGAGAAGTTGAGAGGGTGAGGTGGTGAGAGGGTGAGGTGGTGAGAGGGTGAGGAGGTGAGGAGCTAAGAGGGTGAGGAGGTGAGAAGTTGAGAGGATGAGTGGGTGAGGAGGTGAGAGGCTGAGGAAGTGAGATTGTGAAGTGGTGAGGAGGTGAGATGATGAGGAGGTCAGAGGCTGAGGTGGTGAGGAGGTGAGAGGGCGAGGTGGTGAGGAGCTGAGGTGGTGATAGGGTGAGAGGTTGATGTGGTGAGGAGGTGAGAGGTTGAGGAGGTGAGATGGTGAGGAGGTGAGATGGTGAGGAGGTGAAATGGTGATGTGGTGAAGAGGTGAGAGGATGAGGAGGAGGTGAGGTGAGAGGATGAGGAGGTGAAGAGGTGAGAGGGTGAGAGGTTGAGGTGGTGAGGAGGTTAGAGGGTGAGGAGGTGAGGATGTGAGAGGGTGAGGAGCTGAGAGGATGAGGAGGTGAGAGGGCGAGGAGGTGAGATGTGAGGAGGTCAAGGAGATTTATCTTGGTGGTGATTATGGTGATGGTACAATTGCGAGGAGGGCAGTTTAGTGTACGGCCATTGAAGCAACGTCTTCACGTTTCAGTCAATAGTTTCTTGATATGGTTTGGTGATTGATGTGCTGTTTCATCTGCCCCTCCCCTTCCTCTACAGATCTGATGAGTGGCAGCAGCTGAATCGCGCTGAGAGAGAAAAAATGGGAATCCAAGTCCGAGATGTAGGAGAGTTTTGGTAGGTACCCTAGACATTTCATGCATACAGCGCCATTGAATATACGTGCAGAGTAAACCTATGAGTTACCAATGGCCCATTATTGACAAGATCTGATCAAATATTCGTGGCATAATAGTTTCTTGGCTAGGCAATGGCCTTCAACTCCCAACTTGTCCTTGGTACGATGCCAAACGTCCTAAGAGCCACCTGTAGGCATCCTTGAGCAAGACGCTGTTGCCCCTTTTACCTAAGGCCGCGTTCAGACTGCCAGCAAAAATCCGATTTTTAGCCCATCCAGATTGGAACCGGATGACTCTTTTGAAGTCTGAACAGTCCCAAGTCACATGAAATCCGATTTTTGCAAAACGGATCGAAACCACCTCCGGGAGGTAGTTTCAGATCGCATTTGGACAGATGCGTCTCAGTCTGAACAGCTCCAAACACTCAGATCGGTTTTGACTAGTGTTGTAGTACTCGAGAATGGTCTTGGTCTCGAGACCGGTCTCAAGACCGCATTTTCAAGGTCTTGGTCTCGTCTCGGTCTCGACTGCATTTTTACTCTGTCTTGTCTCGGTCTCGGTCGAGCTGGTCTCGGGATTTTTTGTCAAGACCAGCCGAGACCACAGCTGCTGTGATTTTTTTTTTTAAACCGCAAGAACTTCCCGAATTAAAATGTAACAATACGGTATTTTATTTTGAAAGTGTTTACGCTGCCACCTACGTGTCAGAGAGGAGAAAAAGAGGGAGAAAGGAAGGGACCGGCTGCGGCAGAGATGCCGTCAAAGTCATCAATCATTCAATTTTCAACCCACATTTATCTTGCCTATGTTTTCGTTCCAGGTGACGGTAAAAGTTTGACGTCGCCCCAGCCGCCGGCGAATGTAACTTTATGTTACACTCGGCGGAGCGTCTTTTCTTCCCAGTTAATTTAAGCTGTAGCTAAACACATAAAGATAAACTGTCTGATTTTGGCCCGATTTCCCTCCTGAGAGAGAGAAAGAGGGGGGAGGAGAGAGGGGGGGAGAGAGAGAGACTTGAATCATTTTGGGAAAAATGACAACAAAAAAATCATGTAGGCTACAGTATTTTTTTGTTTGTTTGTTTTTTCATCAGAGAATCACATTTCAAGTGTTGTTCTTAATACATTGGTTGTAACAGCATCATTGCTGCTTTTGAAAGCACCATGTAAAAAGGGTTAAGTAGGCTACTTCTGCAGGCTGGTTGGCTTTACCAACAGTTTGAAATACATTTATTTTTCAATATGACAAATAGACTATAATTCTTCTGTTTGGTCTCGGTCTTGGACTTGGTCTCGCCCCTCCACAGTCTTGGTCTTGTCTTGGTATCGGCCCCTCAAAGTCTTGGTCTTGTCTTGGTCTCGGTATACTCTGGTCTCGGCCTTGTCTTGGTCTCGGGTTAGGTGGTCTTGACTACAACACTAGTTTTGACTGTCCGTGACGTCACTCTACGCGACGCCAGACTGACCCAATGCGCCAAACCACCCGCCTCAGTCCTTGGACAGAGGAAGAAACAAAATGCCTCATTAATCTGTGGGGAGATGGGTCCGTTCAAGCGAAGCTTGAGGGCATGTATCGGAATAAGTCGATTTATGAAAGTCTTTCGCGTTCTTTTGAATCCAATGTTGTTTGTTATTGTTTTTCTCGTCGCTATTACATGACGTCATGCAATACACGCGCTGGATGACGCCTCCGCTCCGACGTCGTTGCTACAGCAACCTGTCAGATGGGTCAATAATGTGGCCCAGTCTGAACAGAGCCAAATGCGATTTGGACACTTGCTAAAACAGTGTGGACAGTCAGCCCTAAAAATCGGATATGAGAAGGAATCAGATTTGAATCAGATTTGCCTGCAGTCTGAACTCGGCCTAAATGACACTCACTCTATCTGGTGTAAATCCCTTTAGATAATAGCACCACCTACTAAGATATAAAGGTACACCATGAACCAGAGTCTTAGTGCAGGTTCACCTTCTGGCTAATAAGTGTTGTATCTCCCCGTCAGGATGGAGTTCGGGGACTTCTGCCGCTACTTCACCGACGTGGTGCTCTGCCGCCTGGTGGAGAAGGCCCGGCTGTGGCCCGGCTCCCACTGGAGGGAGGAGAGTTGCTTCGGGGAATGGGCCACGGCGCCGGGGGCCTCTCTTGATCATGGGGCTGTCCTTCGGTCCAGGGGCCCCACAGCGGGCCCCGGGCCAGCAGGAGGAGGAAGAAGAGATGGCAGGCAAAGAGGGGGCCGCAAGGAGCCCCGTCTCGGGGAGAGACGGCGGGCTGTGGCGAGAGAAGGTGGAAAAGAGAGGGTTATGAAGGAGAAAGCAGGTGGAGCCAATGAAGAGAAGTCGCAGGGGCGGTGGAGCAAGGAGGAAGAGGAGTCACAGAGCGTAGAGTTGGAAGGAGAATGGGGGGCGTGTGTGGATAAGCGGAGTCGATGTGGGGGATGCATCAACCATATGGAAACATTTCTACACAACCCACAGGTGCAGACACCTCCTCCATGCGTTGCGAAAGGACTGGTGAAATATACAACTGTGTAACAATAACAGTGGATTGGAGTGTATATCATATGGTTTATTTTTATGTTGAAAGGTGCAGTGTGTAGGGTGTAGTGGACTCTAGAGGTGAGGTTGAAGATTGCAACCAACCAAAAGTCTGAATTACAAAAAATAAAGCGCTCAATAATAAAGGTTATCAATTAAACCTCATCTTCTTTGTCAGGCACTTCCCTTCGTCTCCTTCTTAACGCTCCCTCCGGTATGTCTCTCTGCCAGTTCCTCCTGGAGGTCCGTGGTCAGGAGCAGGAGGTGCTGATCTGTCTGCAGCAGGAAGACCGCAGGAGGCACCGGAGAGTGGGGCGAGGAGAAAACCTGCCCATCGGCTTCGAGGTGCTGAAGGTGATTAGAGTTTCCTTCAAATTGAGGATGAACTGCTATTTACCCAAGAATGACCAGGAACTCTTCGGTTAATACATAAGTGCGGCTGGACAAACTGATTCCAAAGTTATGCCGTTTACTACCACTAGAGGAGATGTATTAAAACTCCCCCTGTCCCTGAAAAACAGATCTCAAACTTCTCCTTTTTTTGAAGTAATCTTATAAAGAACAATTAAAAATGCTCGAAAAATATAGATATAAATCTAATAATATGATAATAGTGATTTAAAGTAATTATACTCATGATTAAAATCACAATAATTATCTGTATCAACAGTAAAATAAAAAATTTAATCTGGTCAGCAAACAACCAAGAAAAATGTAAGATGCATTGAACAAAGAAACAAAACAGATCCAATGTCTGCCCTCATCAATAAAGCATGCCTCCCTTTGTCTGGTACGCCCAGGTGGAGGTGAACCGCAGCTCCAGGGTGCAGTGTCTGATGGAGCAGGCGGCCAGCTCCATCTACATGGACTCCCGCAGCGTCACCCTGAGGGGCACCCTGCCCTCGGGCCGCTACGCCGTGCTGCCCACTACTTTCCTGCCCGGCGCCAGCGGACGCTTCCTGCTGCGGGTTTTCTCCCACGCCCGCCTCCACCTCAGGTACTCCCACCTCCACCTCAGGTACCCCCGCCTTCACCTCAGGTAATAATAATAATAATAAATTAATTCATATAGCAGTTTTCAATGACCCAAAGACAATTACAGTGACGGTGGTGACGTAACTCACCACCTCCAGTGTGTAGCACCCACTGGGGTGATGCACGGCTGCCAATCTGCGCCAGAACGCTCACCACGCACCAGCTTGAGGTGGAGAGTGAGGGAATTAATGAGTCAGCCAATTGTACAGGAGGATGATTAGGGGAGCCGATTGAATGAGCCTGGTTGGGCCAGGACACAGGGGTAACCCCTACTCTTCGCAATAAGTGTCCTGGGATCTTTTATAAGCACAGTGAGTCAGGACCTCAGTTTTAGGTCTCCTCCAAAGGCTGGCGCCTTCCACAGCACAGTGTCCCCGTCACGACCCTGCTTAGCTTCCGAGATCAGATGATATCGTGCGTGTTTTTTTTAAATTTTTTTATCTTTTTGTGTAACCCGTCACGACTTACCGCCTTGTAGGTACCCACACCCACCTCCACGTCAGGTACCCACGCCTACCTCCACCTCAGGTACCCACTTCCCCCTTCACCCCTACCTCCCCCTAAGGTAGGGCTCTTCTCTAACCTCCACCTCAGCTAGGGGTTTTATCCGCCTCCACCACAGGTAGGGGTCTTCTCCCACCTCCATCTCCAACTCATGCCCACCAGAGGAGCTATTGCTCATATATTATTATGGTTATTAATTTATACACTGTTCAGTTTATTATACCCTGTACTTTGGTTGTTTAGTCATAGTTTTATATAATTAAAATATTTTTTTCATCTATGATACTTTTTTAGGTTATTTGATCAAAGCTTAAAGATATTATTAAGGCTATTTGATCATAGTTTATACTTATTAATGTTATTTGATAACGATTTTACGATATTATTGAGGATATTTGTTTGAAATTTAAAGATATTATTTAGGTTATTTCAACATAGTTGAGACTTCTTTGGTTATTTGGTAACAGTTGATACTTGGATTGTGTTCATTTAGGATAGAGGCAGAAAAAGACTCCCAAAGTTCCTCAAGTTTCATTGAACCCTGAATATTGGCATTCTACCTCTAGGCCTACCATAGCGAGAAGCCCTGACCCTTCCCCCATTCCTGATTAATGAGATCTCAGGGCCCTGTCTACACAGAGTCGATTTTTTGGTGAAACTGCATGTCTTGTGCATTTCGGCCGACCGTCCAGACGTATCCGGCGGATCCGCTCCCTGAAACCGCTCTTTTCTGAAACTATGTCCCAGGGTGGTTTCAATTATATTCGGACCTATTCAGATTCATGTTAGGATTCGTGTGGACGCCTGAAACGCAAACGATCACGTCATTGCCCCCCAAACAGCTGGGCGACGTCAGATTTGGGTGGAATTTTTAATTTTTTTTTTTTTTTAATTGTATTCTTTTTGTAGCTTTAAATACAGTTACTAACTGTGCATTAAAAAGTGTTTCTGGTCAATTTATAAGGTTGAATCTCCTCATGACTGAATGTTTGTATACAGCGCACAGGCTGTATGAGCACAGGCTTGATGCGCTCCACTTTTTTTTTGTGGAGAACCAGCACCTTGAATATTTACTACAGCGTTTCTACAGCTCGATGTTGTTTCGCAATGGATCTGTTTTTACGGAGATATACCTGAACCCCATGAAACGAAAACAGATTGTTTTCGCCCGTGTGGACGGGGCCTCATACCCCTCTGTAAGCCTCCCAGAGCAAGGACCCTACCCTATTTACTCATTAATGTAAAAAAAGTGAAATTAACTAAGATTGTGCAGACCATAGATGTACATGAACTTATAGCTAAAGTACAGCCACACATACTACAGAAAAATATAATACCATACCGAAGAATTCTCAAATGAATGGTTGCGGGCAGGGTTCAAAATAGCCTAATTGCAACGAATACGCTGAGGATAGTAGTATACAGCCAATTATTTTTGCAGAATTTGAGGCATCTCCCAGGGTGAATTACTAGCGCTACCGTTAGCTTCGCTGCTATTGCCAGCACCGATGCTGGCTTTGGAACTAGCATGTCCACAGCATTAACCAAAGCAGCTCTTTTCCTTTGTTTGTTTTCGTTTAGCAAAACAGCTTAACTGTTGCCTGTCCATTTTGAATGTCTGTTATGATCGATTGGTGGAGCTCCTTGGACAGTTGGACCTCTCGAATGTGATGGGGGGGGGGGGGGGGGGGGGGGGCACTTCACAGCTATAGCATAACAGATAGATCATATATTTACAAATATGATAAATATTTTAAAAAGGCTACTCGTCTTAATTTGATATGGATAATATGGCCTTGGGAATAGGGAAATAAACTCAAAACGTTCCAGCTTGACTCTCTCTCTCTCTCTCTCTCTCTCTCTCTCTCTCTCTCTCTCTCTCTCTCTCTCTCTCTCTCTCTCTCTCTCTCTCTCTCTCTCTCTCTCTCTCTCTCTCTCTCTCTCTCTCTCTCTCTCTCTCTCTCTCTCTCTCTCTCTCTCTCTCTCTCTCTCTCTCTCTCTCTCTCTCTCTCTCTCTCTCTCTCTCTCTCTCTCTCTCTCTCTCTCTAGGGAGTTGAAGGAAGACCTCCCCTCCCCCTCTTCATTCCAGTGTTGTTTACCTGAGCCCCGGGTCGTGACCACCGTCCACCTGCAGAGGGCAGAGGTGCTCAGCAATACCAAATACACCGGTATGAAACCTAGAGGACGACTGGGGACACATGATATGAACATTCACGAGCTAGTTCTGTTCTTTTATGATTGATTGATAAAAATATACATTTTACCCTCAATTCAACTTTTCTTTTGACAATTTGCCTTGATGTTTACGTTTTAATCATGCAATATACCGACTTCATCAGTGGCTAGGAGAGCGATTATTCACCTGCTAAAGAAGGAATTCCAGTTGAGGTATCACATGTTATTACGTTTTGTTGAAGTTCATGTGATTGGGCTCACAGGGTAGCCAGTAATCTGGGGGGGGAAGCGTTACATTGTGTGCGTAGCCACCAGAAAGACCCATCTAGACCACAAACTAGGGTGCCATGCAGGTCCCATGATGTCACACGGCGTTGCTATTATAAAAGGTTGCCTCTTTTTACTCCTGTTTAAACTTTCATCACTTCACTTGACATCCATGTAATTTGCATTTAGCCACCAAACGGAATAAACCTTTATTACACACACACACACACACACACACACACACACACACACACACACACACACACACACACACACACACACACACACACACACACACAAAGGATACGCACCTTATGTACTATCCCCCTTGTCTCTTCACCCTAACCCTGAGCAAGACAACCAGCAGACGGGAGGATACAGCATGGTGTGTGTGTATGTTTGTGTGTGTGTGTGTGTGTGTGTGTGTGTGTGTGTGTGTGTGTGTGTGTGTGTGTGTGTGTGTGTGTGTGTGTGTGTGTGTGTGTGTGTGTGTGTGTGTGTGTCCCAGTCCCAGATGTCTATGCTGTGGTGCGTTGTGAGGACCGCGTAGTGAGGACTCGAGTGCACGAGCAGAACAGCAGCCCAGAGTTCAACCTGAGGACCATCTTCTACCGACGACAGCCCAGGGCACACATTTCTGTTGAGGTTTGGTACTGAAATATGTTTTTTATCTTGGGAAATCTGAAATACTTTATATTTAAGCAATATCACACGAGAGGGAGTGCTGTTGTACTGAATATCAGCACAACGTTGTTTGCCTTACAGTGTTAGCTTTATTTTTGCTCTTCTCTAATGAATCCAGGTCACCTGATTTCATTGGAGCACACCTGAAGATTTGCGCTGAAATATCCAGGCTTATTTCGTCCTCTTTTGACTTTTTCTTAATTAAACAAAAAGTTATGTCTGGAAACATGTTTGTCTTTGCGGTGCAAAGTTTGTTGCAATCTAAGCTACACAATGAAATTAAAGGAGACATATTATACCACCTGGTGTGAGTGTGATTAGCCTTACAAGCCGTTTCGAAAATCTGCCCCATATGACATCACTAGTGGGCGTGTCCACCTAGATCTGTGCTGGATAGATCAGTCCACCAGCCTACTCAGTGGACTGAAGTAAACGTTGCTCATCTATCCAGCACGGATCTTTTGAAACGGCTTGTAAGGCTAATCACACTTACACCTGGTGGTATAATATGTCTCCTTTAATATATTTAACGGTTATTAACACACCTGTTAAATGGGGTGATACATGTATAGTTAAAAGTCCCAGTGCTGTTATACTCTATATCAGCACTCATTAAATGCCTCTTGTCCAATCAAATTTCAATGAACTTTCAGATTGTTCTCATCACATCTCAATAGTGCTGGTGTGTGTGTGTGTGTGTGTGTGTGTGTGTGTGTGTGTGTGTGTGTGTGTGTGTGTGTGTGTGTGTGGGTGTGTGGGTGGGTGGGTGGGTGGGGGTGGGTGGGTGGGTGGGTGGGTGTGTGGCGTGCGTGCATGCGTGCGTGCGCGTGTGTGTGTTTGTGTGTGTGTGTAGTTGTGGAGCCGAGGTCTGATCCTGGACACCTTTCTGGGGACTGCCAGTCTCCATACTGCCAATTCCGAGAGGGGGCGGAGCCACGTGATTGACCTACGCGGTGGCCAATCACAGCACTTAGGATCCCAGGGGTGTTGTGTCTACGTGGAGACTTCCTCCAGTGAATGTCTGACTGATCTGTGATTGATTGATTGCTAATTTAGCCGATGGACAGTTGGGAATTCCTGCATCGATTGCAAGACCGTTGTTTGTATCCCCAAGAATTGAAGTCATGATTTTTCATATGCAGCATGTAATGATAACAAATAATAAATGTTTGTCATTATGGTTGATGATAACTTTTTACATGTTACATTAAGGAAAATACTTACACTTACATTTCCAACCATCAGCAAAAAATATGTGGTCAAACATTGAACAGTGAAAAAATTAAGGTTTAACAGACACTGAAGGAAATCACTGTTCACAGATCTAGCATGTCTAACAGACACCGAAGGTGATGTCGTCTTCAAAGAACTCAGGATATCAGAAACAAAAAGCGAGGCAACAGAGAGCTGAGAAGGAGAAAAAGACAGTTAGTCCCCCAGATTTTTCACGGACCCTTCTTTGCCCAAACATGAAATTCGTATTTATATATGAATCAATTAATGCGGGAGACGGGTGGATGAACCAGCAAGTCTGTATGCTGAGGAAGGCTACACTCATTTTCTTATACTCATCCACTAGGTAAAGCCAGGGTAGGACTCTGAATACTGTCACGTAGTGGTGAAAAGTAGCAGCAGGGTATGAAGATGGTCTGGGTATTTTCTGTGACATTTTACAGAGGTGTTTAGAGCCAGCGGGGCATTACTGGCTTTTGAAAAATTTTGGGAACATAATGACCAAAAATCCAAAGGAATTCCTCAAACATTATTTTCGAATTCACATGTCCTTTTTTGCCAGTAAACCATATTTCTAAGGGATGCCACTCATGTAGCTCTAACGTTCACACATCAATAGTCCCTGACAGTAGGCTGAGTATTGTGTCATTAACATTCGACTACACTAGAGCTACCAGCTATCCAACTACGGGTTGTCAAATGGGTGTTCTAGGCTGGTGAATGGTCTAGGTTTGCGGGTGGGGGCCCACAATGACTTTCTTTTATAGTTCCAAAAATCGATAGAGTCGCCCCTGGGGCATGGTGAGTGAACCAAAGGGTGGAGATCCCGAGCGAGGGATGGCCGACGGTGAAGATAATGGACAGGCATGCAGAGGACAACCCTGTCTCATCAAAATTACGTTTCCAGAGAACTATTCAGCATTCTCAATTAGGTTGTCAGAAAAACGTATTTTGTCCGTGATTACGTTTTATTGAAAGTATCGCAAATACGTTCGTTCTCAGCCTATTTTTTGCCATTTATTTACCTCTAGTATTATATTTGGTTGAAACGTATCCCAGATATTTTAAATGTCAACATTTAGCACATTATTGTCATTAAGGCATATTTCCCTTTCGGGGAACGTTTAATTTGACGTATTTTGTCCCTGATGTTTATTGAACATATTGACAGTGTACGTTTTTGTGAAGACTGGATTACGCCGCATTTCAACGTAAAATAACGTAGCCTACAGTATCCGTGCGTAGCGCTGTGGATACGCCTGAAGAAAGCACAACTAACAAGGTTATAAAATGCATAAATTCCTGGTTGTATACAATACATAAATTATTATTATTTGGAAACCTCCCATCGCTGCCAGTACGGCGAAGGTGACGTTGAGGCAAGCTTCACGGGTTATTTTAAAAACGGAGTCGCAGGTGTGAACCTCAAAGCCGCGGGTCACGGTTTTCTTGGATACTTTCAAAACCCAGCGCAGCAACAGTTGGGGTGTAATATGTATTGTGTAATCTTCTTAAAAACTCAGTCAGAACTATTAAACACCAGAGGATGGGCGGGGTTGGGCAGTGGACACACACACACACGCACGCACGCACACACACAATGCATTTCACTGCTACAACGACAACAAAAAATACTACGATTTTTCGATGCTACACAGAACGAAATATAAACCCAGGCAAATAAAGGCTCCATGGTCATAATAATTTAAATATAATTAAATTAAAGCGTGTAACGAGGAAATGTTGTAGTTGTGGGCCAGCAGATGCTGAATTTTAACCGAATTCGGCACATAACCTTATTTTCTTACATCGTTTTTATATTAGGCCTATGAATAGTTTAGTATTTTCTGGTATACCCGAACCACACTTATAAATTGGTGGAAGTGGATTTTCAACAGTCAATTAGGCTACAGATCTTGTTATAACGATAATTTAATAAAAGCTACATGGTCACCCAACTGCTAGGGGCCAAGCTTCAGGCACCCCGGCGCCGACCACCTCGGACCCGACCCCGCCGGCTGCGTAGCCGGCCCGCCTATATGGCCTCCCACCCAGCGCCCTCCCGGTCCGACTCGGACGAGTCCCCCGACAGGCTCCCGAAAGAGGCGGCGCGGCAGACCCATGCCTCGTCCACGGTCTCTCTTCCCCCAGGGACACCGGACACGATGACCGCCTCCGAGCAGGCCCCTCCGCCAGACGAGGGGGAGACTCCACCCCTCATAGACTTCTCCAACTACCCCCTGGCCCGACGGGGGAGGCGCTGACAAGGGAGGACAGTTCGCCACCGCCCAGCTGGAGGACGAAGCCCTCCGAAACGCCTGGGGACACGTATAGGTCCATGAAGGACTATTGCGGGACTCGGTGAGTGACCAACAGTACCCACACTTTAGTACCAGGGGGGTTACTATACAGGGTGGTACAGAGGGGGGGGTAAGGAGGTAGAACAGTTGATCGTCCCAAGACCATTCGTGAGCAATGTCCTCTATATGGCCCACACCCACCTATTGGGGGCCCACCTGGGGATGGACAAGACGAGGGACAGAATCCTGAACCGGTTTTACTGGCCGGGGGTGAAGAGAAATGTAGAGGATTACTGCCAGGCATGCCCCGAGTGCCAACGCACTGCCCCGAGACCCTCTGTATGGAACCCCCTTATACCGATGCCACTAATAGAAGTCCCATTCGACCGGCTGTATGTAGACAGGCCCCCTCCCCTCCCCAAGACTAGTTGAGGCCACCGCTACATCTTAGTTATGGTGGATTACGCCACTCACTACCCAGAGGCAGTTCTTCTCCGTGCCGCCACAGCCAAGGCGGTGGCAAGGGAACTAATGGTTTTATTCAGCCGGGTGGGGATAGTTCGCGAGATCCTGGATCAAGGAACAAGGATCAAGAACCTGCTTTATAGCCCGGGTTTTAAAAGACCTCACCAGTCTGTTGCAGATCCGCCACCTCCGGACCTCCGTCTACATTTACATTTACATTTAGGGCATTTAGCAGATTCTTTTATCCAAAGCGACTTACAATAAATAGATTTGTCATAAGAAATGCAACAATATATCGTTGTTGGTACAGAAAGGATGTTCATAGAACCAAGTGCAAGTACAACAATCGCTAGGCTAACCAATTCCCCATTTTACAGCAATGATAGCAGCTACTGCAGTTGCTATACAGTTAAATACTATAATACAATACAATACAACGCAATACAGTGTACAATGGTGGCCAGAGGGTGCAGGGTGGCTATGCAGAGTCGAGGTGGACTCTGAACAGGTGAGTCTTGAGTCTTTTTCGGAAGATAGTGAGCAACTCTGCGGTCCTGAGAACGGCAGGGAGCTCGTTCCACCACTGAAGTCCCAAAACCGACAAAAGTTGTGACTTTACTAGCTCTTAGCGATGGAGGTACCAGACGCCCAGCAGAGGTAGTTCAGTGGAGGGATTGAGCTGGGGTGTGTGGCTTTAGCAATGCTTGGAGGTAGGCAGGGGCAGTTCCATCGACTGCCTTGTATGCCAGTACCATCGTCTTAAATTTGATGTGAGCTACTACAGGGAGCTAGTGGAGGTCCCGGAAGAGGGGGGTCACATGGGAAAACTTTGGTAGGTTGAACACGAGGTGTGCTGCCGCATTCTTGATGCGCTGCAAAGGTTTAATCGCAGAGGCAGGAAGTCCAGCCAGGAGTGAGTTGCAGTAGTCGAGGCGGGAGATGACCAGTGATTGGACTACCACCCCCAAATCGACGGGTTGGTGGAGAAATTCAACAAAACCCTGAAGTCCATGCTGAAGATCATGCAAGTAGACGGGAAAAACTGGGACCAGGTGCTGGTCCTCCTCCCGACCGCCAAGTTCCTGGCCAAATGGCAGGTTCCCTATGACGTCATCGACCGGGTTGGCGACGTCAACTATATTAACCTGCTGAAGTGGTGGCAACTACCGACAGCCCCGCGAGAACCAGCCCTCTTGTCCCTGTCCACCCGACTACCCCTGCCTGAGGTACCAGTGGGGGAGCAGCTGAGCCCAAGCCAGACCAAGGACATGAAGGAAGTGGTCCTCCAGCACCTCGACGTCTTCTCTGAGCGGCCCGGGAGGACCGCAACCGTCAGCCATGACATCAGGACAGAACCGGGAGTCCGAGTCCGACTCCGGCCCTACCGCATTCCGGAGGCACGGCGGGCCGCCCTATGAGCGGAATTCAGAAGCGTGCTGCAGATGGGGGTCATCGAGAAGTCCCACAGCGCCTGGTCCAGCCCTGTGATCCTGGTCCCCAAACTGGACGGAACATACCCCCAAATCGACGGGTTGGTGGAGAAATTCAACAAAACCCTGAAGTCCATGCTGAAGATCATGCAAGTAGATGGGAAAAACTGGGACCAGCTGCTTCCGCATGTCCTCTTCGCCATCCGAGAGGTGCCCCAGGCTTTCACGGGCATTCCTCGCCCTTCGAGCTCCTCTACGGCCGGCGACACAAGAGGGCCTGCTCGCAGGGTTATAAATTAGATTTTTGACCCACATGCCAATGGCAGGTAGGGTCTGAAAATTTTACCGGCCAAAATGTATTTCTACCGGCCACTGAACTGTGTCACAATCACGACCTTTAACTATAACAGATTTCCTCTGAACAGAATAAAGCAATGAGAATAATTGTTAATTGGTCCCACTGATTGTTTTTTTAGTAGGGAACTCTATAAATGAAGTTTCAGATACTGTTAAAAAAATGACAACTTTAATTTTCAGTATTATCATACTACATGAATCAGCATGTATAAAGAACACACGTGCACTTGCCTACCTCAAACCATTGGTGGGTGCACCATTTAAATGTTAACTATATCCAACCCGGTCTCACGAAAATTCGTCACACTGTCACATTATTTAATCTATTTTGTCATCAGCGATCAGCCGACGCGTAATTTTTCAAAAGTTTCGCTCGTGTCAAGGAGGCACAAATTTTTTCAAGCTCATGTATCTCAATTGGAAGTATTTGTCGTGTCACTAAGCACGACTTCCAACTAAGGGTGTTCTGTCGTCCGGCAGCGTTCTTCCCTAACGTCCCTGAAAGGAGCCTCCGTACAGGAACATTGATTGTTTTATATTGAAATTAATCTGTGAAAAACTAACACAAATGTGACCAGCTTTTGGCCACCTGTTGTCCTACTTAAAATCTGTCTGGTGAATAACTAACAAATACGACAGCTTTTGGCCACCCGTTTCTACTTTCGCCTTTGGATTCTAAGAAATATGTTAACAATTCACGGATATATTAAATTGCAGGTGGGCTGCTCTGTAGGCAAACCGCGGAATGAAACAAGGGTAGCTGCTTCATCTGTTCTTTTTAGAATGGTAGGCTATGTCTTGATCTTTATTGTACCTACCATCTATTATCTTGTTCTTGGCTATGCAGGGACGTTTGGAAGTAGGGGTGCGGGGGGTATTGGATTGTTTGTATTTGGAAAAACAGAGTATCTGTGTGTGAACGTTGTTTTCAATAAAGCCAAGGGACATAATAACTGGTTAATGCGCGCACATTGGTCTTGTTTGTTGCCGCTTTCTCTCTCCGTCCACAAGAGCTCAAGTTCTTCAATTTGATGCCCAATGAACTTTTATTTGGTTCATCATTTGATTTCTTACTACGATCTACGGATCGGAAAGTTACACGCACACACACACACACACACACACGCGCACACACACACACACACACACACACACACACACACACACACACACACACAACACACACACACACACACACACACACACACACACACACACACACACACACACAGACAAAGCATCATGGAAAGCATGTCTCCGTGCCGTTGATAGACTAGCCTATTATTAAATAGCCTACAAAAGAAATGGTCAAGTGAAATTGTTATCCTATTTTTTCCTCTACACTCTGACATAAATTGATTGATAGGTTGGAACAGAACAGGGGACACATAAGCCAACGCATTAAAAAACACCAATCGACAAAACAGGACCGGGTCACTGTGAGCTGTTTGTGTGCCGATCAATTGAGGGCCGTGGCTTATATAAACAAAGCGAGGCTTACCTGGCCAATCAGGGGACACGCGCATACATAGCTAATTTGAATAATGATATAATAATTTCCATAGATAATAATACTATATAGAATTAAAGTTAGGAGATGTTCTGGTCAGAGTAACCTTGATGTCTTCTCTGTAATGATTTTTACTTGACTGAATTGATTGTTTGTTAACACAGGACACTATTCAAAAATTAATGTTCTGCTTATTTTGTCGGAGTGAGAAAACCGAAACTTAACTGTCGCCAGGCTGGGCTGGACTTGAGTTAGAGCAGCCCACAATAGCCTAAATTAATAAATATTTGTTACTTAAATAAGAAGTAGGCCTAATGTGTAGCCTACGTTGTGTTGTGTTGTGTATTTTCCTCCAGTTGCCTACAGTGGACCTAGATTCTGCGCTCTGGAACGCCACTAAACTGTTCTGTAATAGACCTATACAATATCGCCGGATCACATGAACACCACCCGGCTTCTTTTTTTCTTTTTTTAATTTTTTGATATGATTTTCGGCAAACTTGAAAAAAAAAAAAAAAAATCGGTTTGCGGCTAGGGGGAATACTCGTATTCTGATTGGCGTGCATTAACTCCTGGACACCTGCTAAGTCTAGTTCCAGACCAGTCAGTGTTTAGATTCTCTGGGCTCTTTCTCATGTCCGTTCTAACTGCGTACTCGGTACGACTTTCACCTCAAATTTCCCCTTAACCCGTCCAATTGTGAAACACAGGCCGTACCATACACCCTGTAACTAGAACGGAACGCAAGACCTACTCCAGAGGTCGTATCGTGGTACCGAGAACGAGGTTTAGCGACGGACATGGTAACGCAAACGTAAACAATGTGGCCGTCTTCCTCGAAGAGGCAGGAAGTGAAACGGCTGCCAACGGAAGCTACCGTAATAGCACACGCGACCATAAAGAAAACACAACAACAAGCCCAGTCCACATCGAAGCTGCACTTGTTGGAAGAAGAATGAACAACCCGAGAGCAATCTTGGTTCGTGCCTTCGTTATCAAACGGGAGAAACAACATTCTTCTTTGCTGTCCATCATTTGTTGAGAAGTGTGTGTCTTGTCGCCGTCGCTCGCAATGGGTCGCTTAATTTATGATTAGGCATATCCCTCAACCTCCTTTCTTCGTTGGTTCGTCGTTAGTGACACGATGTTCTTTTGTTTTACCGCCATCCTGCTGTTGGGTTGCCATAGTATGGACCCATGTCTATGGTATGGACGAGTCAAGCACGACTGCAGGTACGGGCATTTCCAAAGTCCATTGTGAAAGCAAACCACGTAATCCCTTTAGGCTTAATCCCTTTTGGCATGTTACAAAAACAGAACGGGCCATACATGAGAAAGTGCCCTCTGCCCGAGCCCGAGCCCGAGCCCGAGCCCCACCCGTTGTTTACCACCACTATCCTCGGGCCGGACCCTTTTATTTTTTTTATTTTACTCATTTGATTTATTGGCCTAATTCTGAGGAGAAATCCATGCCACGCGTATTACACGGTTCTTCTTAATTGCACGTGGACGCTCCGTTCACTTTCATGGGTAGGCTAGTCCGGTGACTGTCAAACCCCAGCGTCTTTCCGTTAAGCGACGACACCGTCTTTGCGGGACAAACCTTATTTCTTCTGCTGGATTCAACCACAATACGCAAATGGCTGGAAAGACTTGTATGCCCCCCCCCTTAAATAAATACTATGGCAGAATTATCCATTATATATTATTTTATTATATTTATATTATTAATTATTATAATTTATTATTATTATTATTCATTCAACTTGAACATGTGTTTTCTACGTAGCAGTGAAATGGAGGGAGACGTAGGTCGGCCAACCCGGAACCGTTGAGCGTCGCCCTGGTTCTCTTGACAAAAAGCAACGGGTTTTTCCATTGGGTTTTGGATTATGCAGGTGAAAAAATTTGACATCTTTGAAGCACCTCCTCAAAAGCATGAAATAAATTAAAAATACCTGCTCCAAAGAACGAAATTCTAAACCAATGCATTCTGACTATGTGAGTGTTCTCAGACAATTATACGTGCTCCACAAAATTGATCTGAGAGGGAGAGAAGAGAGAGAGGGAATCT
>OLKM01002517.1:0-2500 GCA_900291075.1 Melanogrammus aeglefinus
TCCCCTTCTTCTCCCTGCTCTCTCCCTCTCCCTTTCCCCCTCTCTCTCCTCCCCCTCCCTCTCCCTTTCCCTCCCTCTCCCTCTCCCTCTCTCTCTCTTCCCTCTCTCTCTCCCTCTCCCTTTCTCTCGTCTCCCCGCCTCCCTCCCTCCCCCTCTCTCTCTCCCTCGCTCTCCCTCTCCCTCTCTCCCTTTGCCTCTGCCTCTCTCTCTCTCTCTCGCCTCTCTCCCTTTCCCTCTCCATCTCTCCCTCTCCCTCTACCTCTCTCCCTGTCCCTCTACCTCTCCCTCTCCGCTCCCTCTCCCTTTCGCTCCCCTCTCCCTCCCCCTTTCCCTCCCCTGCTCTCCCTCTCTCTCTCTTCTCTCTTCCATCTCCCTCTCCTTTTCTCTCTCTCCCCTCTCTCTCTCTCTCTCTCCCTCCCTTCTCGCTCTCTCTTCCGCTCTCTCGCTCTCCCTCTCCATCTCTCTCTCCTCTCCCTCTTCCCTCTCCCCTCTTCTCTTCTCCTCTCTCTCTCTCTTCTCCCTCTCTCTCTCTCCCTCCTTTTCCTGGATCTGTTTCTGGTGAACAGGTGTGGCCTGGAGAGTCTTAAATCCTTGTTTTTGGTCCAAGCCAGAAAACACAGGGAACACAAAATCACATGCAATGCAAAACATGCATGTGAGTTGATGTTTAAAGTCTTATTTCCTAATCATTGCAATTAACACTTTGTGCTTTCACACTTTTCTTGCAGCCAATAGATTTCAGGCTCTAAAGTCTCACATGTGTTTTCAAGTTAAGCATTTATATTTGCTATTAATAAAAGTACTCCAAAGGACGAGTCAGCTAGCTCAACCCTGAACTATTAGTCCTAACATTGTGCTGTTAATAACATGGAAATCTATTTTGACCCAAATATGGTAAATAAAATAAAACCCAAAGTCATATTTTTTGGATCAATATTTCCAATAACAATTGTATGGTTTCTTCAAGGTTGTAAACCATATGATGTGTATTGCCAATAGAATATATATTTAAATAAACAGACTAGTCTTGGCTCATTCACTTCCTTTTGCATTTCTGATTTTGTGGGTCACTGACAGCCACTTGGTCCATCCAAGACCAACCGGCCCCAATCAACCAACTCCTGCTCCAAACCCCTGACTTGTGATTGGCCGGACACAATTGTTAGGTCCTCATCCAGGCTCGCTTGTGCAACGGAAGCTCCCCCCAGAGAGCCTGCGAGAGGAGGGGCCCAGCAGAAAGCTCCCCCAGAGAGCCTGGGAGGGTGGAGAGCCCAGCCAGAAAGCTCCCCCAGAGAGCCTGGAGGGTGGAGGCCCAGCAGAGAAGCTCCCCCAAGAGAGCCTGGAGGAGGTTTGAGGCCCAGGCAGAAAGCTCCCCCGAGAGAGCCTGGAGAGGTGGAGGCCCAGAAGCGAGCGTCATGGGCGGATGTGTGGCGCCGCTGTCCCCTGCCAACAGTCACTTACATGGTGAAGACGTTCCAGCAGCTCGCCGGGGTTCTTGATGAGCTCAAAGTAGGTCTGGAGGATGCCTACGGGTGCCGCTCAGAGCCTCATGGCGGCCGCCCGCAGCCAGAACAAGGCCACGCCCATGTACAGCAGGATGGTGGCGATGAGGGAGGCCCAGGGCAGGCTGCCCACACAGCGCTCACAGCACTCCTTACAGCCTGGAGGACAGGGGCACAAACACACCGTCAGATCACGGTCCTGAAACAAGAGCTCATTGGTGGAACAGTGGAGTGGACTGAAAGTGTTGACACTCTGCATAGAAGGGTTCTCCAGGGCAGCCCTCCACCATGTGGAGAACATCTTTTAAGATCTGAGATGTTTCTGGGGGTGGCAGTAGCTCAGGAGGTAGAGGGGGTTGGCTTGGTTCGATCCCCGGCTCCTCCTAGCTTAGTGTCTAGGTGTCCTTGAGCAAGGCACCTAACCCTAACTGCTCCCGACGAGCTGGGCTGTTGCCTTGCTATGGTTGGACTCCGCCGTCGGGTTGTGTGAATGTGTGCGTGAGTGGGTGAATGTGAGGCAATATTGTAAAGCGCTTTGAGTGGCCAATGGTTAGAAAAGCGCTATATAAATGCAGTCCATTTACATTTACATTTCTGTGTTGTCTCCAGTCCTTTATGCTAGTTTACAAGTATAAGGACAATTAAAACCAAATTTATGGTGATGACTGCTATTGCCAATTAGATAGATAGATAGATAGATAGATAGATAGATAGATAGATAGAGAGAGAGAGAGAGAGAGAAGGAGAATGATGAAGAGAGAGGCCAAAGGAAGAGAGAGAGAGACGAGAGAGAGAGAGAGAAAGAAGGAGAGAGAGAGAGGAGAGAGAGAGAGAGAGAGAGAGAGAGAGAGAGAGAAGACATACATACATACATACATACATACATACAATACATACTTATATATACATTTATACAGTACATGCATGCATTACGTAACATACTCAATACAATTATGGAAAATGTTTTGATACATAATATGATACTGTCAGAGGATGTA
>OLKM01002517.1:7500-25569 GCA_900291075.1 Melanogrammus aeglefinus
TGTACGAGTTAATTATTTAGTTAATGATTAAACATGCACAGCAATACTAAATCATTACTAGACCATCAGTTTACTAGACTGTTGCTTATTACTGACCTAAATAATGACAATTAATGTAATAATATAATTTTTTATTGTACACTTTTTGGAATGCGTAACATATGGTTTTGCAGTTATTCTTTAGAGAGGTGCTCATAATCAGCCTTGGATCTTATACCTCAACTGAAATATCATATGTCAACTAAACAATTTTGTATTTGTGTTTTCAAGTTTTGAAATGGCCCACCCCACGACCCCACACACCACACACACACGCCTTCACACACACACACACACACACACACACACACACACACACACACACACACACACACACACAGCACACGCACACACCACCACACACACACACACACACACACCACACACACACACACACACACACACACACACACACACACACTATACTACCATGGCACGCATATAAGTGTGTAACAATCTTACCTGTGTGTTTACTAAGTGCATGCTACCATGGCAGCATATGTGTAGCAATCTACCTGTGTTTACTAAGTGCCTTAATGCATGTGCACACGCACCCATAAACCCACACGCACACAAACCCACAAACAAATAGTTTTGTCATGGGGTCTGGACACCAAATTTTTCTCGCCAAGCTATTTTCTTCGGCAATGACATTCTCATACGATAAAGTGGCATTGTTAAACCCAGAATGACCCAGAAAAATGTGTCAATGTAAGGGCGCAATCTCAGCCTAATACAATTAGGTAAGTTAATTAATTAGGCTTAGTTAACGCTGTTTTATCAAGGGATATTATCTAAACATTGTGGAGAGTGTCTGGGTCAAATGTGTTAAATTCCTCATGATTGAAATTATATGCTGAGAGGAAATGCACTTATTGTAAGTTGCTTTGGATAATAGTGCCTATATGTAAATGTACTAAGTGCTCCACATGTAAATAAGAATTTGAACTTCAAAATTATGTAATTTTCATCTGCAAAATCCAATTTGTATATAAAGTCAAATCAATGTATCAATCATGTCCGGTATAGTTAAGATCAGGCCGACAATCATGATAATAATACAATTAATACAATTATATAAAATTTCTGAATATGGCAGATATAACAATATAGATATATATATAGATGTTTACCATAGAGTGATTAGTCACATATTCGAGAGGTGTTCCCCCTCCACAGACTCAAAGTTTACGCAGGTTGCCATGTTGCAAACACAAGCTGAGAGCATCAATACATTTTTAGATGAGAATTATTATATTTTGACAAGTGACACTGACTCCTACAATTTGAGATGATCAGCTTATCTATAAGTTAGCAATTCATTGATTGTTTTCAAATGATAAACCAGCTCATGTGGCATCTGTCCTAAAGTCCTTCTGGCCTATAAGCTGTCACAATCTTTCAAAAGCAACTCCAAGATGTACCCGTGATGAAGCACAGCGTTTGGTTATGGAGCTTCTTAAAGGAGGACAAACCTTTTTAGGTCAGGTAGAATCTAGTACAACCTCGGTTTATCAAGTTTGGTTGCTCGATTCCATGGCTGCAGCCTAACATGTTTGTGGGTCAATTTCTTTCATATCTGGCAACCTGGGGTACTCCGAGAATAGTAAATCATATAAATTCAAACAAAGCTTCCATCCTGACCCGGAACGAACATTTTAAAGGAGGACATGCCATGCTGAAACTTTGTTGTCAGAAAAACAGAATTTCGACGGCATGTTTCCTAAATCTCTGATGACATTCCATGGTCATTTTATGAACTAGTATTGTCAATTTGTTACATAAAGCTCCTTAAATGGAAAACTAATGGCCAGTTGGGCCTTAGCGGCCAGATGGTGCAGGATCAATTGATCATTACTGCTGCTCTCGGTCTTCAGATTGTTTTGACTAGAGGTTTGGTTTGAAGTAGTATTTGCAGCCACACATAACCAGCATTGCAAATTGGTTAGGGGAAGCAAAATAAAAAGTTTGATCCTGTGCTTATTTTCTTGCATTGATAGATGACAATTTGAGCTCCCCCTTGCTCTATTAAAAATGGAAATACAACTATCTTTCTATTAAGAACCAAACCAATGACTTCTATTCAATGGGTTATGTCATTTGCAATGCTATGCAGAATTCCAATCAGTGCGTAATCTAACTAAACAATGTCAACTTTAACCAATTTGCCAGTAATCTGGGGTAAATGGATTTTATCAAAGTATAGAATTCATTATCATTAACATTTCACTCTGTTCTCACAATTATGGTTACTTGACAATTTATTAAGCGCATTTGTTGAATGGATTTTCACTGTCAGCCTCATTATTTTCCTACTTCATCATACCCTAACTTTTATGTCTGCTTCTCTCATCCACTCTCATCTCCCCATAGGTTTCGCCATGTAATTACACTTTGTATTGATTTATTCCGTTCTCCACCAAGTTGCTTTTTATTAGCGGTCAGTAACAAAATAGACACAGTTGTAGTGGAATGCAGAGAGGAGAAGTAGTGCAAAGGGCCATGCATCAGAGTGTTTAGGACAAACCAGGTGACTAAGGCCGTCAGGGCCATAAAGCAGCCAGATTGGGATGGATGTCCGGAGCAAGGTGTTAATGCTGCAACAGGCTGGCTAGCTTTGTGATTGTGGCAGCTAGATGGTTTATGTAACCAATGTTTTTTTTTAGGTAGGATCGATTTTTTTATGGCAACCTCATTTTAAAATTGTAGTTCTGTCTCTCGATTTAGCTGTGCATTGTCTAAAGCAGGGAGAATGGAGAATAAAAAAGGTAAATGGTTAGTTTGTCTTAATTACAACTATAATAAGCTAGCCTTAATACATATATCCAAAATCACTTTCTTGAAATTATGTGTGATGACTCCATGCTTTCGTTATCCCCCCACCTCCAACAAAAAAAGTAGGTCATAAAAGGCGGTAGTTACACATGTAGACTAAACTCTTGCTCTTAGCTTCCTTCCTGCTCTATTGTAATTACCGTCAACCGCAATTTCCCACTTGGCATTCATAGTACACTCAGATCAATACTATTTATTCCTTTGACTCATGAACGGATTTCATTTCAAATGCATCTCCCTGTTTATTACCTCACTAGCTGATAAAACATTAAATTTGCATATATACTGTGTTATTCTATTCTGTTTTAATATATATTTTTATATTAAATTAAATTACAATGTAAACTGGAGAGGTTCATGCTAACAAAAATCAAAAGGATTATTCGTTTGTTCAAAACAAAGAATCAGTTTGCCATAAGCATCCCTATATCTAAGTGTGCCTTCTGATTGGCTCAAGCTGTTTCCCTCCAGAAAAAAAATCCCTGAATCCACCTATTGCATTACAGAAATCTAGGGCCTAGACTTGTTCCCATGGAAACAATGCTTATACACTCTAAAGGAATAAACTATTCATTTAAAAACGCATTTTGGTTGAAGCATTCCACACATGGTGTGAAAAAATTGTCATTGCGTCTGTTTTCGGGAACATATCAGTTCCAGCCTTGGGACACGCCCATATTCTATACCATTTAAAACAGCAATTTTTCGAAGATCGGTTGGAATACGCAGTGAAATTAATTGATCAAAAAAATAAAAGAGAAAGAACCAAAGAAATAACCAGGATTTGATTTCAGTTTTTATGTGATGCCATCGGTAAGGGCTGGAGATGGCCGGGAGAAGAGCCCCCCCGTGTCCCCATCTCCACAGACTGGTGAAGACATGGAGGGAGAGGACGGCAGGGGGGGAGGGTGTGGGAGAGATGCACAGAACAACATGGAGATGTAATGCAGAGATAAACGACTGAGAAGCAGCAGAGGAGGGTGTGTTCAAATTAAAAAAAAGAAAACAATGAAGACGGAGACATTCAGACCGTGAAAAAAAAAGCAGGACATTAGAAGAGATAAATAAAAGATGGTAAGAGAGAAAACAAGAAAAAAAAGAAGGCAATGAGAGAAGAAAGGCGAGGAGAGACGAGGAGAGGCATTCTGACAAGCGTGAAGTGGTAACAATGGAGCCTAACAAAGAGTAGCCCAATAGAAGCATCAATCACAGATTTGGCTAAACCCCCACCCAAAAACCTTTCCAAATAATTATTTAATGTTTTTCGTTCTTTCACCCCTCCTTCCCCTGACCACCCTCTCTGCCTCCCTCCATTTCTCTCTCCCTCCTGCCACTCCCACCTCCCTTTTCCCCTTCATCTTATGAATCCCTATTTTCAAAACAACACTGACGATTTGATGCCTCCTAGCCCTCCATCCATAACCATGTCCTATTTTCTTAGGTTATCCCACCTCCGTGGTCTGTTGTCCAAAATCAGATACACCCCAGAATATACTGATACCAAATAAAAACATCATTAGGCTTTGAAGCGATAATGACCACAGACGAGCCCGAACGCTCCAATTTAATTCAGGAAAAAATGGATTCATGTGGTTTAAAGACGCTGAAACGGGTTCTGCATTTTCACTTTACATTTTTTATAATTCCTGTCCCCCCCATCCGTCCTCTCTCCCTTCACTCTCTGCATCATACACAAAGAAATCATATCTCATGCAGACGGATGCATCACCACACAATCCTCAGATGAAGGAATTCAAGTTAAATGGCAGGATTCTTTTTAATTGTAGTAATTCCAGCCCTTCCTCTTACCTTTCTGGCTCTGGGAATCATCCATGTTGTCCTCCATTGTAGCAGGTTACAGTCCTTTTGTCTCCCTTTCGTTTTTCAAAAGCCGTTTAAAGCCCCTTGCTGCCGCTCAGCACAGTATGTGTACGTGTGTGTGTGTGCATGTATGTGTAAGATGGTGACCGTGCGCGGAATTGTGCACCCCCCCCCACCCACCCCCCACACACACACGCGCAAATGACGGCGGCTTAGGAAAGTCCCCCTCCTCTTGCTTCCGACCCTGCCTCTATCTCTGTTCCCTCTGTTTTGTTGTGATCCAGCATTCTGTTTGCACTCTGCTTTTAACAAATTATATGCTATTGTTGTCACCAAAATGTATCCTTGTATTCATCTTTCATTCTTTCTCTCTATTCTACCTCATTTAATTGGATGATTGATATTTTATTTTCGTCCCTGTCTAGTAACAACAGTGAAACCTGTGCTGAGGGCTTTCATATGCATTTCATATTGAAATAATGATTAAATTGTTTAAATTACATTATACAGTATACAGTCCACTTTGTGGGTGATTAATTTTCAAATAAAAAAAATCATGATTGATAAAAAATAATGAAATGCCAAAAACCAGGTAGGCCTAAGTGAAAAATGCAAATCGTTACAATTGGTTGAGGATCCAACCAAAACCAGCATTTTCAATAACCTGGATAACATAGTATTTAACAGATTATACCTCTACAATGGTTCTATGTTGACATATTTGAATGGATTGGCTAGAAAGTTTATCCATGTGTGTATCAAATCATCCTCTTTGCTCACGCAAAACGAGGTTGGCTTTTATCTGTTATTTTATGCCAGAGACGTCAACGTCAACGTTCAACATACAACATTTGGTCAACTATGTTCTGTTGGGTTCAGCCTCTCTCATTGAAAAAACAATTGTGGCCACCGACAAACATCACGCAAACCTGAACATTGTACCAGTACGTTAAACCACAAAAAATACCAAATCTAGCAAAGAAATCTGTAATTATTTGTCGGAAAATCCCCCCAAGTTGATTCTGTGATATTTGTGGGGAATTACACTCCCTTATAGCAAACCCAAACATGACAATTTGTAATCTTTCTTTTTTGTTGGATATTTCACGTTGTTGAAGATGTACTCTCCTACATTAGAGTCAGACAGTTCCCCTTTAACTATGTGTACCTCTGGCATATCCTCTCCCACGTCCTCCAAAACCACCTCATTATTTAAGAGGCCAACCTGCACTATAACCAGAGTTACTATAGAGAGCTAGGCCATTCCCGTTGTAATGTGATAGGAAAGAAATGCAGTACACTTTATTTCAATTGCACAAGCGATATCCACTGCTTCTGTTCAAATTACAAAATCACCTGGCAATAAGAAAGCAGCTGGTGCTGGTCCTCAAAAGATACCATTATATGCATAATTAGAATAAAGAAGGCAAATATACTGCTTCTAAAGTCGTTTTTACACTGGCAAATATTCCCGTCTTATACCCGCCTTTTTCCTGGCATGGTCCGCGCATTTACACTGACCGAGGTAATATACAGTACCTGCTTGATTACGCACCCCAATTTACCCTGTCGGACCCTGCACATATTAGGGGTTTAATTTCATGGAAATGAGATTAGACAGCATTTCAGCAGAAATCTGCGAGCTGCTGATCATGTGTGAGAAGGTAATTCAGTCGCATTTAACAAAGACGTTGAAAGATGGCGCGATCTAGCCTACTAGAAAGTAGCAAAGGAACTTTCCTTGCAAGGCTATCATCGGGATAAAAAATAAGTGTTCAGCAAGGTAAAGAATGTGTTGCCGTTTTTGCACTTGTAAATTGTTAATCGCGTTTGTAGCCTACACTCCAATATTGTCTCCTCATTCTTGGATGTGAGGGGCTTGAATATAAAAATTCCAAAACATTCCTAGTATGCAAATTATTCTTAAGAGGTCTCCTCTCCGTGCATAGTCCCGCCTACTCTGATGAAAAAAAGAAAGCCGACTCCTTGACGAAGGCGGAATATACCCCCTTGGTTTTACACAGGCAAGTCAGAGTAATCAATTATTGGGTTAGTCTGACTATGGGTTTTAAGATGCATAGTCAGACTATGTGTTTTAAGATGCATGTAAACACTTTAGTCTGACTAAAATCGGACCGAATCTAGTTTCTCATAGTCCGACTTAGACCCCCATATTATTCAATTGATAGTCGCATTAACCCTGGCTGCATGCATACATTCAATTGGATTGGAATTGGATTATGCGTTCGGGGCTGTGAGCCGGAAGTAGAAGGAGACGATTGTGTTGTTGTTGCCGTCGGAAAGTGAGAAATGGCGATTTATTTGAAAAGGTGGTAAAGAAGGTGGAGGAAGCCTGTGTCGTGCCAATGTAGTTACCCCCTATAAGAATAGTATCCCCAGCCACGGGAGTGCGCATGCATCCAGTGCACCCTGTTCACCCAAGGCTGAATTAAAAATATATTTTTTCTAAATGTTGGTCATCAACAAGGTTGTAAAGTAGTAACTTCGTAGCCTGGCTCCACCTGCCTTAGTACTTCTGCTCAATTTTGATTTCCCTTCAGTCCAATCAGCGAACAGAGGGAGTGGCTGAGAACAATGATGTTAAAGTCAATTCTCGTTGATGGACATCTTCACGCACACGGTTTGGTTTGTTTACAGCATGAGTGCAATGTGATTCCCGGCCAAACGTTAGTGTTTGGTTGTGGCAGTTCCAGAGTGGCACTGGGAAGACCCAATAGTTATATTTCTTGTAGGCTACACCGTCTAGGCTTCGCCTTATGGGCTTGTCCCGTGCGTGTGCTCGCGCGCACTGAAAAATTCAACTATGCACCAATCAACGTGGGCACTGCGCCCACATTTCCCACAAACGTGTATATAAGGCGGGGCAAGCCGCCGTCCACTCTCCTTTTTCTTTCAGCATTTGTAACTGATCAACGGAAAACGAAGAAATTACCTAAAAGAAAGAAAAACTTTTTCTCCCCATCGGTGGACCTCGAGTTCCGGACGCCCAGGACAACGACAACGAGCAAACGTCGAGGTTTACGACGTCGCCTCCTTGGACGACGTCTTTGCTTATTCTGCGTCCGGGGTCTCCCGCTACGGGGCTTCCACCGAAGCCACTGTCGTTCCGAGGGAGAAACCACGCTGGTCTATCCGGTGAGATCATGGGTGATCTCGCCCCCATGTTGGATGACATGCAGGGCGAGTGTTTTCGCACCCCGTCTTCCTCCCGGCGGGTTACCCAGTGCCCCCTGTTCCCACTGGTTCAGCACTGCGGGTGGGGACCCTTCTACTCTGAAGGCCCCGGTGAGGGCCTTCACTGACTTCACCAACGTGGAAGGGTGGGCTGATACTCCTGCCTAGCATTGCTTCTCTGTCCGGGCTCCGGATGGCGTCCTAATGAGAAGCCACTGCGCCCCGACCGCCCCCAGAAGCAGTATATATTGGCCTGACGGACAGGGTGTTCGTCTGTGCCTCGCAATCTGCGGCGGCGATCGGCAACCCTGCCTGCTCTCCTCTGCCCTGGATGAGGCCACAAGATGGCTGACGGTTTCCCGCTTCTCCGGCGCCGTCCTCCACTTATGCCAGCCGATAGCCGTTTCGGCCGGCCGGCATATGGCGTGGGCCACCATGATCCAGAGGGCCATATGGCTCTCTCACACTGCGGTTCCGGAACGAGAGCGGGCCAGCCTCGTCCAGGGCCCATAAGCTCCGGATGGACTATTTGGGCCCCGGGGTCTCGGAGGTGCTCGCGCACCAGCAGTCCGTTCGTGAGAACCATTCCCGGTTTGGGGCGATTCTCACGGGCTCCTCTCATCAGCGGGCCAGGAGGAAGCGGGGTCCAGGCCGGCCCCAGCGCTCCAGGGGGCCGCCTCCGCCGCCGCCGCAGCCTCAGAGAGCAGCACCGCGGAGCCAGAAGTTCCGCAGGCTTGCTCCCACTGCACATACTCCCTAAAGAGTGATATTCCTCTAGGCTGCCTTCCCCCCCCCTCAGCCCGGTGGCTGTAGGGTGGAGGCCGGACGGCGTGTCTTCATAACCTCTGGTTCACCTGCTTCTAAGAAGCGGCGTCCCTTTGAGCTTCGTGGGCGGACTGGAGACTCATTACACAAGCCCGTGGTTACGGACGCTTGTACTAGTTTCCTATTTTCCCGTGTTATCCCCTCTACCTCCCTTTCACAGTTTGTGGAGGGTGAGAGGACGGCTCTGGGTGCTGTGGTTACAGCCAGCAAGCAACGCACGGTCATGAGTGCTATGACTAGATGGCTCGTTGGCTGTTCAGCGGGCAAGAGCATGGCGTCTAGACGGCTCGCTGTTTGAACAGCGACTAGCTCTGTGTCGTCCACCACGCTTGCTGAGCCTCCTCCCTTTCATAGGGTGCCCCCCCTTGGTCCACACGCTGTGTGGAGGTGGTAGGGGCCGAGGATTATGGGTTATTCCTGGACAGCGTTCCTCAGCTGTCAGCTCGCCCTCTCTCCGACTGTAAGCGTGTTGGCTAGAGCGGTGCGTTCTACCATCATGGTTGGACAGCACGCTGAGATGGGGTCATCCCATACAGTTCAAGCGCCGTCCCCCACCCTATGTGGGGTTGGTGGAGACCAGGCTGCGGGTTCAAGTGGCGAGCATGGCTCTGGCAGCAGAGGTGGCCAGATGTGGAGAAGGGGGCCGTCACTGTCGTTCCCCCCCACGAGTCACATCGGGGGTTTTACTCCAGCTACTTCCTCATTTCGAAGAAGTCAGGGGAAATGAGACCTATTCTGGATCTATCTATTCTGGTCTTCACGGATGCCTCGTTGACTGGTTGGGGAGGAACGTGCCTCTCTCACTCGGTGGGAGGCGACTGGCGCACGCCCCCTACAGTCCACATAAATGTGTCGGAACTCGTCGCTGTGAGGAGAGTGCTCTTGCATTTCTTTCACCTGGTGCGTGGCCGCCACGTTCTGATCAGGACAGACAGTGTGTCGGCGGCGGCGTACATAAACAAACAGGGTGGAGTGCGCTCCTCTGCTCTCCACCAAAAGGCGGTCGAGCTCTGGCTTTGGGCTCATCAGTGTCTCCTCAGTCTGAGAGCCCTGCATATCGCGGGCGCCCAGAACTTCGGGGCGGACCTCATGTCTCGCGGCGGTCCCAGCCGCGACGAGTGGCGGTTCCATCCCGACATTGTCAGACTGATCTGGCAGAGCTTCGTGACGGCTCAGGGGGACTTGTTCGGGTGCAGGGAGAACACACGATGCAGGTGGTGGTTCTCTCTCAACCCTCGGGACCTTCCCCCGTTGGGGATGGATGCGTTGGCGCACACACCTTGGCCGCGGGTTCTCCTGTATGCGTTCCCTCCGCTCCAGCTGATCCTTCCTCTTCTGGAACGGGTCAGACAGGAGAAATTGTCCCTGATTATAGTGGCTCCGGAGAATCGTTCAGCTCTGTGGTTTCCAGAGCTGGCGACGCTCTCACGGACGGCGCCGATGGCCGGTTACGCGTTCAGACCGGATGCGCTTTCGCAGGCCCATGGGACGGTGCACCACCCGCCCGATGTATCGGGACGGCTGTTGGTCTGGCTCCTGAGAGGTTGATCCTGCAGGGCAAAGGTTTGCCTGAGGCGGTTATCAACACTATCCAGGGTGCTCATGCGCCTTCTACTTCTTCCCTTTATGCGGCGAAGTGGTGCGCTTTCTCTGATTGGTGTGACAGGAACCATGCTGTTCCATCGCATTGTGGGGTGGGAAGCGTGCTTGCTTTTCTACAGCACTTATTGGAGAAGGGTTGGCTTTTTCCACTATCAAGGTCTATGCGGCAGCTGTTTCAGCTGGCCATGCGGGCTGTGATGGTGGACCGATCTTCAGCCATCCACTGGTCAAGAGGTTCTTGCGGGGGGCTAGAACGGTTAGGCCTGTTTCGCGCGTGCTTACACCACGCTGGGACCTCCCCACCGCGTTGCGCGGGTTGTCCAGGGACCCATTCGAGCCTCTGTCTCAGGCCCTTTGGATGCCCTGTCCTTTACGACGGCGCTCTTATGGCTTGGTTTCGGCCAAGCGGGCCGGTGAGCTGACCCGCTTTGTCTGTCAGCCCCGAGCTGCTTGTTGGCTTAACGAGGACAGTTCCTTTGCGCTGCTCAACCTAATCCTGCCTTCCTCCCGAAGGACATTAATAGTTCTTTCCAGTCGAGGGATATTGTGGTTAATGCTTTTCACCCCCCGCTCATTCTAGTGAGGCGGAGGCGGAGTTGCATCTCCTGTGCCCGGTGCGGGCGCTGGCTATGTATATGAAATGCTCGGCCGCATTCCGCTCCACACAATAGTTGCTTTGTGTGTTAAAGCGACGCTAGCAGGGGCCGCGCTCTCTCTAAACAGCGGTTCTCTCACTGGATATGTGAGGGTGTTTGCTTAGCCTATGTTCGGCAGGACTTAGCGCCACCATTGGGTGTTAAAGCTCACTCTACGCGGGGGCGTGGCTGCTTCAGCGCTCTTGCTCAGAGGCGTTCCGGTGGAAGACATTTGCGCGGCTGCGTCTGGTCTTCACCCAGGCCCTTGTCCGGTTTTACATGTTAGACATGTCCAGGGGCTCACTCGGCAACTCTGTGTTGGAGTTCGGTGCCCCTTCCACGGCTTAAGAATGAAGGCATGTTCTTTTAAGCGGCATCGTTGAATTTCCTCTCGCCGGATGCGAGTTGGACTTGACTGCCAGTATATTCTCTCCGCCTGTTTTCAAATGGAAAAGCGGAAAAGAGTGGTTCCTTATTGGCCTCGCCGATTGACGAGTTGGGTTTTTGTCTGCCAGATGGCACTTCCGCCGTTTTTCAAATATTGGAACGGACGAGAGAGCTCCTATTGGAGAGTCGAAATCCGTAGCTCTCGCGCCCCGGTGGTAGCGGACCTCAGAGGATAACGCGTATAGGTTGATTCATACCTCCGGATCCGGACGAAACGGTCCGTATCCGTATTACCCGTAGGGTGTGAATAGGCCTCATTACTCTGGTTTTTCCCTCCATTTTTCATAGATTCCATCGAAGAAGGATTGGGGCCGGAGTCGTTGCAGTCTCACATTTCTTCTTGATCATCGCCTTGCTGATCTAGGAGGAAATTAGTTTGTATAAGTTGTTGTGTTTGCACATCCTCAGCTTTTTTGAGTCTTATGTGCCCCTGTGGCTTAAGTTTTTTTGACTGGGTCCAGCAGGAGTACATTGATTGGGCTCGCGTCGACAGCTTCGCCCTTAGCCCATAAGGCGAAGCCTAGACGGCGTAGCCTACAAGAAATAGGAACGATGTTATTGATATTATAACTCTAGTTCTATGATTGTAGGCTTAGCCGTCAGTTTCCACCTGCTGTAGCCCCTAAATGCTGAAGAGAATAGCATGGAGAGTGGACGCGGCTTGCCCCGCCTTATATAACACGTCGTGGGAAATGTGGGCGGTGGCCACGTTGATTCTGGTGCATAGTTGGAATTTTTCAGTGCGCCGCAAGCACGTGCACGGGACAAGCCATAAGGCGAGCCTAGACGGCTACGCCAATAATCATAGAACAGAGTTATAATATCATAAACTCATCATAATCTTCAACAGAAACCCGCCTATCAAGTGAGTTAACTTGTCAATAGTAAGTCCTGACTACTGGTCATACTCTGTGAAAAGGAAATGAGTACCAGATATATTGTAGGGACCAGGCCTAGTAAATTCAGGCACGTCTGTCAAAATAAATATTTGTATCTTCGCGCCTGTTTACCATCTTTATTCATTCATTGCGCTGCGGACCGAACTTGCCGCTGTCTACTGAAAACATTCTTCTCGAAGACTGCCTGATTTGTTGTTGCTGGTACGCGAAAGAGGTCAGCGGTGGCTCTATTACCACTAGTTGAAAAGGTTACAGCTCCACCCTATGGCACCGTGTATGACATGCTTCGGCCAATGATCGATTTTCCCACGCGCCATGTGTAGGCCTATAAATCAGAACATTCACAGTTGTCCGAATTGAGGAGCAGAAGTCGAACTATAGCTATAGCTCGGATTAATGCATGGATGTAACCGTACTGAGTGAAAATTGCAGGGTGTGCCAAGCCACCGACACATTAACGCTTGGGCCAGTGTAAAAATGCCTTAAAGATACCAAAATTTCTTATCCATTAAATTCCTTAGATGAATAGCAATGCTCAAGTAAGTGAATAAAGCTTATGTCAGGTGAGTACTGGTAGCTATTGTTGCATGGGCAGCAGATTAACATTAATCTGGATAAATAAAAAACCTTTTTCCACACTAAATGGTTCAAGATTGAATCAATATAATGACAAAAAAGTGTAGCTTCTTATCCACCATCATAAAATGACCAAGATGGCACCCTCACAGAATTATAAGCTAGTATAAAGTAGATCTTATGGAAAATCCCTGTTGAAACTCCCTCTTCACGCTTCACCGAGTAGCACAAAAATTCGGCCCTGGGTCCATAAGTGGTAAAAACTCTTATAAAGCATTTAGTATCCCATTTTATATCACGTTTTGCCCTAAAAACTTGGAACCACACCATTAGGATGGGTAGTGGGCTTCTCTTTTCATTCCAGCTCACAATGTTTGGCATTTATTTATTGCCTTCTCCGAGCTCTGGAAAGGAGCTCTGAACTTCTTCAACTGAAACAGCCAGAGAATCTTGCTGGGGCGGGTTCAGGTTAAGTTCAGCTGGGGTGACCCCTGTCGACTCCTGCACCTTCAGGGTGCACTGAACTGTGGCAGATGTTTGTCCCAGTGGTTTGTGATTTGTTCCGTATGCAAACAACAGAGTTTAAAAGGTTATGCTTTTACAACAAAATAAGATGTTGACGCCCAAGTCAGAGACCATAGTAGGGTTGGCATTCCCTACTGGGTCCAAAATTCTCTGATTGAGGATCTGCAGGATATTTTCTGCTCAGTAACTATTTAGAAGATGGAAAAGCTCACTTGGGAATAGCAATCAAAAGAAACCAGGAGTACGGTTCGGTTAGTGCTCTATTTGGAAGGGGCACATCTCAGAATACCATCCAGGCATTTTTCAGGGATGAGTTTACGATTGGTTAATTGAAGCTTCCTTGCTCTCCTCCACATCCGACACATTTTGTGCGTTCAGTGAACTGGATGGATTATGCCAGAGATGGGGACTCAGGATTCCGACTTGGCTCGAGACGCTACCGAAGTCAACAGTCACTGCGCATAGGCGACTTAATGACTGCGACACAGGCAGACCAATACGGAACTTATACTGTAAAATGAGTAATAATTATCTTCGACACACCATACTCTGACGAGCAGGGATATGTCGAACTAGGTTAGTTAGACAAAGCTGTTTTGATCAGGATACGCGAGGTAGCGGAGTCAGACAGCGGTAGCTGGCTTAAAGCATTGCGGTAGTGCCAGCCAGCTGTGACCAGCTACAGGCTACGATTGTGTCAGGTAAGGTTCTCTGGTCTCTTAGCATATCTGCATGAGATTTTATTCAGGCGGATCAGGAGCCAGCATGCTATCATTGACAGGCGATGTCTCATGAACCGCCTGGAGAGTCAGATGGCAGCGTTTCAGGAAAAACGGAGGTAGTCGATCAGGCTGTGACTCACTTTCATTAGTAAAGGTCAGGTCAGTCAGGTATAAGAAACGGCAGCAGCAATTGGAATGGACGTGGAAATAGGCTTAGTGGTTCAGTCATGATGGTGCGTTCCCGGCGTCTGCACTGGACGATGTACTAGAATAATGGGCAAGGGAGAGTCCACTACTGGATCTCAGGGCTGTGAGATACTCTAGATACCTGGATTGTACTCGTGATGGTACCAGTGTAATGTGACGTCACGACGACTGGTCGTCGCCTTGTAGGATGTCCCCGGCTTCTCTGTAGACACCGGATCATCAATGTACTAAGTGCGTGACGCACAAGAACGTGGCGCACAGCCTTTCCAATTAGCTCTACTTGAGATGGCTGCAACGTGAAATGCCGCGTAGAAATGTGCGCGTGAAGTCAGCTCCAATCTGTCGTACTCACGGTCTACAACGCATAGTTCCTTGGGCGGACGACTTACAGGTGACGAGTGTCACCGACTGGAAAAATGTGAAACAATGACGGCATCAAGTGATCTGCACCATCAGGACACACTATGAAGATTACTCCTCTGGCCATACTGGTGCCTAGTAGACAAGCATGGGCCATGGACGGAAAGAGACAATTGTTCTCCAGAAGGCAGCGTTACTTGTCAACGTCGTGATGGACTTCGTCAGATGAGTCTATCCGAAGGTGGAGACGGTATCAACTCGAGTCTCACCAGCATGCGTGGAGATGGCTCGGTTGGACATGCGTGCAAGTAATCGCCAATGGACCATGGACAGATGGAGGGAGTCGAAGTACGACGGCTTCAGCCTGATGTAGACTCCATGCGATGGGCGGGATGACGGGATATTGAGATCTTAGCGAGTTTCAGCTTCAACAACAGATTCTATCGCACGAAGCCTTTCATCCGAAGTCCGGAAGATTGTGTATTCGGAGTACAGTCGATGCCGCCTCATGGCTCTGCACTTGTGAGCGGTAGGATGAGCGATAGCAGTCTGCGGTGCGTGTGCGCTTCCACAGTGCGCTGGGTTCTGCGTACATATGTACGCCGTCGACAGACATGTGGCGTAGATTCTGCCGCATCCAAACCCGTGCGATCTGAACGCAGTTGGGTTAGACCCGCGAGGGCATAAACGGGGACAAGCGGGGTGGATGCGAATTGACAGGCGTAGTTGTGGGCATACATCGAACCCAGGGGAAGCTGACAGGTCCAGAGGAGGGGTGGTAGGCGAAGTACGAGCAGGACACACGGAGTGCGGCCTCCATATCCTGGTTGGCCCGCTCGATTGTCATTGGAATGGGGTGGACCCGGGGGTGAGGACGGGCTGGGCTGGGCCCTAAAGACCGCACAGTAATTGCAGCCACCACCTGAGAGAGTGAACTGGGGGGCCCTGTCGGAACGATGTCCGCAGGGATGCGCATGGAGACGACACACTGCGCTGACAGGAGATCGCCGCTGTTCTTCACTCGAGGGAGGGGGTTGGGAGAGAGCGACGAGGTGATGCAGCTGTGGAAGAAACGTATCAATCACGTAGAGGATGGTGTGGTGTCGTAGCCAACCGGCGTGGGCTCAGCCTAGGCTTGCGAAGTCCTAGGGCGATGCTTGGACCACAGGGTCGGCTTGCGGAATTGGCGATGGGGCCGAGCAGCCCGCTGACGGGAGACGAATACGATGGGTCTTATTCGGGCCAAGGCTAGCGCACGCCGCAATGAAGGGCAGGCACATCGCATCCATGGAAGGCCTAGACTCAGCCGCGGAATGAACTGCCAGGGTGCGCGGGTGGCTATATTACCGGTGAGGGTGACAGGTGAGCTTGAGGTCATGGCCACAGGGGCAGCACTCTGTGATCGTACTCGTACGGATAGACGAACCAACGATGTCGGACGTGGACGGAGAACAGGTATCGGGGCTGCTGCCTTGTGCAAACGGCGCACCCGCGGACTCACTCCCCAGGTTGAGTGTGTGCGATCGACAAGCGGGCGAGGGCGGAGAAATGGTCGTGGGCTCAGTACTGCGGGTTCCGTCGGAAGGGGGCGAGAAAGACAGGCGGGACCAGGCTCCGGGCTTGCGTTCTGGGACCGGGACGGCGCTAGTTCAATGAAAAATCCAAATCTCCCAGAAGACTAAGGCCCGGGACTAAGCTGTCGGACGAGGTTCGAGTCTCCTGGCTGCCTGAATGTATGCCAGGTTGCGGTTGGTCCAGTCCAGACAATAAAAGGAAGGGCCGCGCCTCCAGCCATTGCGCCACTCCTCCAATGCCAAGTTTGGCCAAGAGCTCTGCAGGTTGCCGCTTCATAATTCCTCTCCGGCGGGGACAAACCGGCAGGGAGAAAAGGCACGGGGTGGGAGCTGGTGGATCGGTGGGAGGGAAGCGGCTGGGAGAAGAGAGGGTTGGACCGCGCCACTCCAGTGTCCGACAGCGTCGGCCTCCACCACGGGAAACTGAAGGGCGGGGATCGGGACTGGACGCGGTGGGAGGCGAAACAAAGTTCTGTGGAGACCCGGAATGCGAGCCTCCGCCTCAGAGGACCGTCCACTGAGAAGTGGGCTCTTGGTAGAAGGTCAGCGGACGGTAGTGGAGATGGTGCCGCGACCTGACTGTACCCCGAATTGAACACGTCTATTAAGAAATTTAGCAAAGCCAGGAAACTGCTGAACCTTCTTGGGGTAGCTGCGGGAAAGGAGATGAGGTCGGACAGGTCGGAGCCACCGCGTAAGAACACCTTCGGACGGAATCGATTCCTTGATCTGGCCACTTGGAAGACGGAAGATGTGTAGCCCGGAATGAGACGGATGAGACGTGGAGGTCCGCACTTCTACCGCCATTGGACGTACAGACGATTCTCAGCAACGCTGAAGCCTTGGCCGGACCGTAGAAACCCTGTGTCCTCCACGATCTAAGAGAATCAGAATGTCGGGATTCAATTAAACAAAAACCCGAAGCGGTTTAATGTATCCGGGAGGACAGTCGTGTTACCAGCACTGGAGAAGACACGGGGGGCAATTGGTGGTCCGAAGGCATAAACTAATACCGAAAAACCCATGGCGTGATGAACGAGGTTCTATCCCACTCATCCCCCTCCGGATGGCGTACAAGTTGGTACTGCGTTGCGCAGATCGAGCTTTGAAAACACGGCTCCGTGGGAGGGGGACGAAGCAGAACTAATCAGAGGCAAAGGATCTGTTCTGTATCAGTGTAGGTGTTTCAGACCCGGGGTAAAGGGGAATCCCAAAAAATTGGGCAAGGGACGAAGCAGACACGTCCTTTCTTCGCCCAAGGAACCCCGCTCCAAGGGGCGGCGAGAGAGGAAGGGGGGAAAATGAGATCCAGCGGAGAGGAAACTCCCGATATAACTGACTCCATGGACTTCCGCTCCGGGCGGGAGAGATAAATAGGCGGTGAATGGCACGACGGAGGAAGAGAGTCCGGAAAGGAGGTCGATGCGCAAAGTGATAAGAGACCAGGTGGGGAGGGCAAGGGACAAAGCGCGGACTTATCTGAACAACCTCCCAAGGTCGTGGTACTCCTCCGGAACGGAGGGACAGGTCGGGAGAAGGGACGGGCGGGCAGACACGAGCTCCGGCGCCCGTAGGTGACCTGGAGCGGCGCACAACTGGGACAGGAACAGTGGGGTGGTATCCAAGCACACCCACTCGGACCGGTTCCAACCAATCTTGGGTTTGGATTAGTCTTGAGCCAGGGTAACCAGAAACCACGGGAGCAAGGGATGGAATAGATGAAAAGCAGTATGGACTCCTGATGATTACCCTGGAAACCAGCAGTCTGAGACCGGAGACGGTGCGCGCGCATCCGACCCGCCGTGGA